>SJYX01008006.1:174874-191170 GCA_006410675.1 Oreotragus oreotragus | reverse complement strand
CTTACTCCTTGGAAGAAAAGTTATAACCAACCTAGATAGCATATTCAAAAGCAGAGACATTACTTTGCCAACAAAGGTCCGTCTAGTCAAGGCTATGGTTTTTCCCGTGGTCATGTATGGATGTGAGAGTTGAACTGTGAAGAAGGCTGAGCGTCCAAGAATTGATGTTTTTGAACTGTGGTGTTGGGGAAGACTCTTGAGAGTCCTTGGACTACAAGGAGATCCAACCAGTCCATTCTGAAGGAGATCAGCCCTGGGATTTCTTTGGAAGGAATAATGCTAAAGCTGAAACTCCAATATTTTGGCCACCTCATGTGAAGAGTTGACTCGTTGGAAAAGACTCTGATGCTGGGAGGGATTGGGGGCAGGAGGAGAAGGGGACGACCGAGGATGAGATGGCTGGATGGCATCACTGACTCGATGGACGTGAGTCTGAGTGAACTCCAGGAGATGGTGATGGACAGGGAGGCCTGGGGTGCTGCGATTCATGGGGTCGCAAAGAGTCGGACACGACTGAGCGACTGAACTGAACTGAACTGAAGCTGCTTAATGGATAAGGCAGTGGTACCCCACTCCAGTACTCTTGCCTGGAAAATCCCATGGACAGAAGAGCCTGGTGGGCTGCAGTCCATGGGGTTGCTAAGAGTCGGACACGACTGAGCGACTTCCCTTTCACTTTTCCCTTTCATGCATTGGAGAAGGAAATGACAACCCACTGCAGTGTTCTTGCCTGGAGAATCCCAGGGACGGGGGACCCTGGTGGGCTGCCATCTATGGGGTCGCACAGAGTCAGACACAACTGAAGCGACTTAGCAGCAGCGGCAGCAGCAAGCTGCTTAAAATCGTGCAGGACACTCATCACCATGACTCTTTCTCCCATATTGTGCTTGCTTCCTTTAAACACGTGTTATTGCTAGTCCTGTTGGCTTTATGTTACTGAAAATCAAAGAAATTAAACCACAGTAGCAATTTTAGTTTGGAGTTTGTATTTGCTTGAGATAGTTTTAAGTTGGCCCAATCCTTGCCTTTTGCTTCATGATTCTAATGTTTGAAAGTGTCATAGGAACTTTAGTTCCCGTTCTTTGAAATCTGCTTTTACAAAATTACTGTGGTATCGGTTTCATGAAGAAAAGTTAAATGCTTTGTTGGAGGTTGTTGGTATGACCTTTTCATATATGATTTAACTCTCAGCTGTGTAGATGCATAGAGTAGAGCGTGTGGGAATCTACAGGTTTGTGGAAGAATCCCTCATTTCAAGTTTTCAGGTAGAGATAAGTGTGGCCCATGTTGATGGGGGGAAAAAAACCTCAAAACAAAATGAGCGTTTGTATTTAGCTCATTGGAAGGGAATGGTGGTGCTTTCGTGTATTGCAGCAGAGCTGAAAACTCCTTCCTCTCTGCTGAAAAGTGGCCTAGGCTGAGTCCTGGGGGCGCTATAAATTATGCCTTCTAAATGCTGCAAGGTGTTAAAGAGGTCCTGCAGAAATAATTAAGCCTGTGAAGTTCACTTATCCACAGGCCAAGACACTTCAGCTGTGATTATTGGCAAGGCTTGCTTCCTTTCCAAGAGAACTGCAATTTGGTGGACAGGATGAGATGATTTGAGACATCTTAAATCAGAGTCTCTGTCCTACACTTTTGCCTCTGGCTGGTATTCTAGGTGGATTTGTTCCCAGTCATTGTTTCATGTAAATCCCAAACGCTGCTGTCTCCACTGTGATTAAAAGTGAATGCAAAGCTTTGGAATGCTTGAGTTTGAGTGTGGTGTGATTTGAAATTTTAAAAAAAAAATGACAATGAACCCATTTGGGTAGAAAAGGAGGTAAATATTTAAGTTGTGTTTATGTGTGGGCTCATGCATCTTGGTGCCTTGGTAGAGGACCATTTTCTTACTCTGCTGGTACTCTTCATATTCTAGAATGAGATAGAAAGTCTGACCTTAGAGTTAGGATTCACGGGTTGGATTGGTGACTTTGCTGCTTAATAGCTCAGTTTCTCACATATAAAATGAAATTTGTATCTGCCACCCACCCCCAAAAGTTGACAGACTTGGTTATAAAGAGCATATGAGATCATGGGTATAGTAGTGCTTTGCAGTAGGCAAAACATTCTGACATTTGTAAAGATACTAATGAGAAAAAGTCCACAGCCAAGAAATTCACAGTGTAGCTGGAGAGAGAAAAGTGGTCATCTGAAATGCCAGTAAAGCAGTGTTAGAACGGTGTATCAGAGAACTAAGCAGTAAGGTAAAGGCTGTGAATGGGGTGGGATGTCTTAGTAAGGGAAGATTGTTGATGTTGGGGGTGCTTAGTAAAGGTTTCACAGAAAAGGTAGGTTCTCTTAGGCCTCATGAACTGTAGATGCTTCGGCTGGATGATGGGAGGGGAAGCAGCAGCATGGCTGAGCAGGAAGGAGACTGGAGTGAGTGGAGTGTATCTACGAAGTAGCAGCAGGCAGCCAAGAGGCCCCCCTGGCTGTACCCAGATGGCAAACCGCAGGACGGCTTAAGTCAGATGCCCCTGGAAGCTAAATCTGTTTCTGATTTTCTCTGAATAGGAGATATTCTCATTGTGATGCTTTGCCTCCTCCTTATTGTTAGTGGAAACAATAGTCGTCATATAACTCAGAAGTTATCCAAGGCTTTAACTAATAGAGGGCTTGTCCAGGAAACAGACCCAAAGTCAGTAAGTCTAGACTAGAAAGTGTCTTTTTTTCCTCTCCCTATTTTGGTTATGCTTCCAGTTTCTCATGCTAAACTTGGATATGTTTGGCCCCCTTGCATAAACGCAAACAGCCTCTGATTTGGAGTGGGATCGTAGGCTGAATGAAGCTGGAGAGGTCATCAGCATCAGCAGGAACCGAGTTTAAACTCTGCTTGGATAAGAACCTGTCTTCTTTCAGAAAACTCTGACAGAGTGGCTGGTTTGGGAGTAACCCTCCTGTCAATAAAAGAAAAAGAAGTACAGAAGCTCATTATAATAGATGAAACAACAGTTCAGAGAGCAGCCGGGACTTGAGGGACAATTCCTGAGAGACAGGAGCACCCTGAGAGGAGCTGCCTGTTCACTCCGACTCCATTCCCCGAGGACTTCTAATTCACAGTCCTGGGTGTGGAGTCTTCACAGGAAACAGCAGCCCCCCAGGGCTGACAGGTTGGGGTTAGGGAGTTCCCAGAGTATCTGGGATTTGAAGGACAAAAGTCTCAGGAGAAAGGGAATCATGGGGAAATAAACAAAAAATGAGTGTGCAGTCTTCCATTAATTTCTTTGTCAACTCCTAAGGTGCACGCGATCAGAGCAAGACTCCTGGAGTCCTTGAAAGAAGCAGCTGGGAGCCTAAGGAGCTGTGCAGCTATTTCAGCAACCATAGACAGTGCTAATGAGACCAAGGTCCATGTTCAGGGCTGGCCAGGATGGAGGGGTCCTGGGAAACACCCCAGGCTTTAGTTGAAGGCCCAGAAGGCCACACCTTCAGACTAAGGTCAAGCTGAAAAAGTTAGTCCTGACAAAAGTTGAAGCTGACAGGATAAAAGTGGTCTGACTACATTCTCTGTGCCTGCCAGCAGAATGTGTTATATTCTTAAGAAAAAGATAATCTGGATTGTCCAGAACCTCTATAATTTTTAATGCAGAATATTGGTATCTAATAAAAAAATTAAGATGCAAGCTAGAAATTGAAACCAAATGACCAAAATGAAGAATAAAAAGAGATGGTAGAAAGAGACTTAAAGTTTATTCAGATATTGGAGTTATCAGTTGGGAACTAACAATACTTAATAATCTAGAAGTAAAGAAGGAAGACTTCAACAAAGATACAAAATCTTCTTAGCCAAGTGGAATTCTGGAAATGAAAAATATAAGAAGTGAAATTAACAATTCAATACATGGATTTAATAGCAGTTTATAGACTTACACACACACAGGATAAAGGATTATTGGAGAAGGATGATAAAGGATTATTGGAAAAGGATAAAGGATTATTGGACCAGAAGATATATTGGTAAAAAAATACACAGATTGAAGCACAGAGAGGAAAACTACAGAAAAGAGAATAATAGACATACAGGACATGGTGAAAACATTTACATACATGTGTATTTGGAGTTGTAGAAGAGGAGAGTGTGATAGAACCAACATTAAAAAAAATACTGACAAGAGTTTTCTAAAAGCATCAGGAGACATAAAGTCACAGATTAGAGAAGCTATACAGTTCTCAGTAGGATAAATACAAAGAGCCACACTGAGGTACATCTGTGGACCTCTGTGAACAAATGGAATGAGCAAATACTTAAACTCAACCGTATCAGAAATTACATTAAGTATAAATGGACTATATGTACAACTGAAAGCCAGAGATTTTTAAATGGGATAAAATATTAAAATCCATTTATATCTTTTTATGAGAGATAATCTTTAGACAAACTTTAAGGGCAGAAATTTGAAAGTTAAAATTTTGGAAATAAACACACATACACACGTGCATACAGGCAGAGAACAGTCAACAAAAGTATAGAATATTTAGATCGTACTAAATAATCAACTTACTCTGCTTGACAATTGTAAAACATTACACTCATCAACAGCAAAATACTCTTTTTAAAGTGCACATAGATCATTGACAAAAATAAACAATGTGCCGGGCCATAAATCAAGTTTAAATAAATTGCAAGGTTTTGAAATAACATGTATGTTCCCTGACTACAGTGCAAAGTAGAAATCAGTAACAGATAAATATAAAATCCAAAATTGTTTGGAAATTAAACCATATACTTTTATTAATAAATGCCCTTAGAGCCAAAGAAAGTATTACAATGGAAATTAATTTTTTTACCTAAATTATAATGAAAATGATATGTAAATGTGTGGGATGCATTTAAAATAGTGCATAGAAGTAAATTTTTAGCTTTGTATTTATGTATTAAGAAAGATTGAAATATCTAAATTTCAATCTCAAGAATCTAAATGCAGTATGGATTAAAGTCCCCCAAACCAAAGAAAGTAAAAATAAGAGCAGAAAGGAACAAAACAGAAAAAAAGTTAGGTGAAGAATTAAGTAAGTAAGATTCTGCACAATTGCACTCATCTCACATACCAGCAAAGCAATGCTCAAAATTCTCCAAGCGGGGCTTCAACAGTGTGTGAACCGAGAACTTACAGATTTTCAAGCTGTATTTAAAAAAGGCAGAGGAACCAGAAATCAAATTGCCAACATCTGTTGCAGAGAGTTCCAGAAAAACATCTACTTCTGCTTCATTGACTATGCTAAGCCTTTGACTGCATGGATCACAGCAAACTGGAAAATTCTTAAAGAGATAGGAATACCAGACCACCTTGCCTGCCTCATGAGACATCTGTATGCAGGTCAAGAAGCAGCAGTTAGAACTGGACATGGAGCAACAGACTGGTTCCAGATTGGGAAAGGAGTCCGTCAAGGCTGTATATTGTCTCCCTGCTTGTTTAACTTATATGCAGAGCACATCATGCAGAATGCCATCCTGGATGAAGCACAAGCTGGAATCAGGATTGCCGGGAGAAATATCAATGACTTCAGATATGCAGATGACACCACCCTTATGACAGAAAGCAAAGAGGAACTAAAAAGCCTCTTGATGAAGGTGAAAGAGGAGAGTGAAAAAGCTGGCTTAAAACTCAACATTCAGAAAATTAAAATCATGGCATCAGGTGATGGCATCGTCCCATCACTTCATGGCAAATAGATGGGGAAACAATGGAAATGGTGACAGACTTTATTTTCTTGGGCTCCAAAATCACTTGGATGGTAAATGCAGCCATGAAATTAAAAGATGTTTGCTCCTTGGAAGAAAAGCAGTGACAAACTTAGCATATTAAAAAGCAGAGACATTACTTTGTCAACAAAGGTCCGTCTAGTCAAGGCTATGGTTTTTCCAGTGGTCATGTATGGATGTGAGAGTTGGACCATGAAGAAAGCTGAGCGCCGAAGAATTGAGAGTTCTATGGACTCTCGAGGAGATCAATCCACTCAATCCTAAAGGAAATCAGTCCTGAATATTCATTGGAAGGACTGATACTGCAGCTGAAACTCCAATATTTTGTCCACCTGATGCGAAGAGCCAACTCATTAGAAAAGACCCTGATGCTGGGAAAGATTGAAGGCAGGAGGAGAAGGGGATGAAAGAGAACAACATGGTTGGATGGCATCACTGACTCAATGGAAATGAGTTTGAGTAAGCTCCGGGAGTCAGTGATGGACAGGGAGGCCTGCCTGCTGTAGTCCATGGCATTGCAAAGTCAGACATGACTGAGCGACTGAACTGAGCAGAAGAAAATCAACAAAATAAAATGGAAAAGATTAATAAAATTGATAAGCATCAGTAAGACTGATCAAGTACAAAGGGAAAACACAGATGATCAATATCCGGAATGAAATAAGAAGTATTACTATAGATTTTATAGGCATTAAACAGACATTAACATACATTTAGTCCAAACATTTAACAGTTTAAAGTGAACATATTTGTTGAAAAATACCACCTACAAAACTGACATGAAAATATGCAGAATCTTATGTCTATGAAAGAAAATCCATGATTTAAAATCGTTACCCCTGCCCCCCAAAAAAAGCCTAAGATAGCTGTTTTGATGATTTAGTCTTTCAAGGCAGAAGTAATGCCAGCCTTGCCTAACATTTCTCAAATAGAACTTTTTCTACTCACTTTTCAGCTCCTTTTATGAGGCCAGCATAACCTGACACTGAAATCCAATTTTAATATTACAGTGTTCAGCCAAGGAGGTCCGACACAGAGGAGTAAACGCCGTTTGGTTCCATTAATATGAAATTCCTTAGTGGGCTAGCAGAAAGCAGAGTAGGGGTTACTCTTGGAGAGGTGAGATACTGATGGGGTGCAGCAGAGAGGACTCTCCTAGGGTGCTGGAATGTTCTATATCTGGATAGTAATTATAAGAGCACTGAATGTACTTTATGTGCACTTTAGTTGTAATATTGAGAAAAAGACCGTAAACGTGACATTTCATTCCACGTCATTTCTTTTGCATCTAAATTGAATTCCACGTGCGTTGCCTGTGCTCATGTGCTGTTTTGACTGCCTTGGATGAATGCCGCTCTGCTGGAGGTGCCTTGCACAGCGGGCAAACTTTTGCCTTGGGCTTGCTCTTCTTTGAGAATAAGGAATGACCCCGACCCAGAGGTGTCTGCGACGGAGCCTCTAGTTCTTCCCGCACTCTGCTCACTTCACGCAGTGTGGTTTTCTTCACAGGCACGGTGGTTTTGGGAAGCATACTTCCAGTCAATCAAGGCCATCGCCCTGGCCACCCTGCAGATCATCAACGATCGGATTTATCCATACGCCGCCATCTCCTATGAAGACTGGAACGACCCTCCTGCCGTGGTGAGTAAATGCCGGGGTGAGCCACGTCAGGCATAGGCCAGCAGACTGGATGATGGAACGTGTACTGACTTTGTAAAGGTGGTGTAAGTTTGAGCTTTCTAAGATATAAGAGTGTGCTAGAATATGTGGGACCCAGTAGGACCAGTTTCGGTCTCCCCTGTAGGTTCAGATGGTAAGGAATCTGCCTGCAGTGCGGGAGACCCTGGGTTGGGAGGATTCCCTGGAAGAGGGCATGGCCACCCACTCCCGTATTCTGGCCTGGAGAATCCCCGTGGACAGAGGAGCCTGGCGGGGTACAGTCCATGAGAGCAGGACACGACTGAGCAACTAAGCACAGCACAGGGCCAGTTTGGGCTTCCCCGGTGGCGGTAGTGGTGGAGAGTCCACCTGCCAGTGCAGGAGAGGTAAGAGGCACGGGCTTGACCCGTGGAGTGGAAAGATCCCCTGGAGCAGGGGATCCCCGCTCCAGCATTCTTGCCTGGACAATCCCATGGACAAGAGAGCCTGGCGGGCTACTGTCCCCAGGGCAATGAAAGAGTAGGACACGACTGAAGCAACTCAGCACACACGCACGCAGGACCGGTTTAATTTTGACATGATGACAAAAGTAACAAACCCCGAAGCAGCAGTTTGTTTTAAATGTGCTTAGGAAGACAGTGTGTTTGTTTATTGCAGAAATAAATTGGGAGGCCCGGGTCTTGTTGGAAATGGAAGACTTCCTGATGGCTTTTGCAGTGGGGATGCTTTGAACTCTTGAAAAGATTCTCTAAGCAATTCAGAGATGGCATCTATTTTGAGCACTCCCTCTTGTGCCTTACGCTAACTAAGTGCTTTACATGGATGTCAGTTAACGTTCAGGGCCCTGGTAGGGGACATCATCAGCAAAAATGATGGAGAGGCATTAGGGATTGCGCAGGGTGGCCGAGACCCTTGGTCCTTCCAGCAGCAAGATGGGGTGGGCAGATGCTGCTCTCAGAGCCTCGTCCTTCATTGCAGGAGTCGTGAGGCACCTGTGGCCTGGGGGGGACAAGTACCTGAAGCTGTGGGGGCACGGTCTCTGCTCTGGGGCACACCTGCTGTCTGGCTCCGAGACCCCGGGCCCTCTGCGTGAAAGAGCTGGGCGCCTCCCCGCCAAGTCCTTGCTCGTCTCTCTGTGCCCAGCCGTCCTTGTCTCCTGACGCTCCCTGCGCTTAACAGTGCTGTGTGCTGCCATCCGGATGGCCTCCTCTTCCCTCCCCACCTCCCTCCCGCCTCTCTTCCTCCCGCCTTTCTTAAGGGGCTGTTGTGTGCCAGCACTCCACCAGGTGCTGAGAGAGCAGAAAAGGAAGCCAGGCCCTGCCCCGAGAGGAACTCGGCGCTAACTTGGGAAGCCCGGAAGGAAGGGTGTTGTATTAGTTGTCCTGCAGCGGAGTGGAGCGGCGGGTGGAATGCCCAGGGAGCCCCGGGCGAGGGCGGGCGGCGCTCCTGAACGGGAGTGCCCAAGAGGAAGTAAAACAGTCAAGGCAAGCGAAACAGTAGCAAACACCTTTCTGTTTTCCTGGAGGGAAGGTTTCCTTCTGCCCATCTCTTCCCTTGACTTCATTGCCAAAGATAACCTTCCAGAATGTTTCTGTTCCTGTATAGATGTGCTGTATAATTTTAGAATACAAATGGAGTCACATCATGCATATTATTCTCAACCTTGCCTTTGTTACTTTAAAACTAGATCATGGGCTTACTTCCATTTCATTCTGTATAGGGATACTTCATCTTAAGGACCGCTGGAATCACATCTCGGCCTTTTGGCTAAGATCATGCGTTGGACTGCTGTCTATGATCCCATCGCTTAGGTCTATTTTCAACAATAATAGGGGGGAATGCATGTTATTGCATCCACACATCCTTTCAGGTGTGTTTGCACATAAATGTGTGAATATATCTGTAGAATTAATCACAGCAGAGACATGACTAGAAGAATAAGCACACTTAAAATGTTGATAAGTCCATCAGTGAGTTCAGTCGCTCAGCCCTGTCTGACTTTTCAACCCCATGGACTTGAGTGTTGATAGATATTAACAAATTGCTCTTTCAAAAGACTACACCAGTTTATAGTTCCACCAATAACATTTTGGTTATTCTGGTTCTCCATGCCTTCAGTAACCCTGAGTACTTGAATTTTTCCTCCCTTGGAAGGTGGATATCTCTTTCCATTGCTCCAGAATACAAGTATAAATGCTATTTGAACTGTGACTGATCACCCTGACTTTTTAGATTGTTTCTGACATGTATTCATTCAGTGGGTATTTCCTGAGTGCCTGTTTTGTTCCAGGCAGTGTTCTTGATACTTGAGATATGTCAGTCAACAAAGCAGAGAAAAATCCACTGCCACTGGGGAGTTTACACTGCAGTAGGTCTTGCTATCTGGAAGCAAGATTTGTCTTCCTAGTAAAGTTTTAAAGCTTTCTTTATACAGGTCCTTTACAAGTCTTGCAAAATTTTTCCTTAGGTGTTTTATCATTCTTACACTCTGATGAAGGAATCCATGCTTTCTGACCTTTTAGTTCCTAACTGATTACTTTTGTATGAAGACATTGTTGGCTTTTATATATGAACTTGTAACGCTATGACTGAGTTCTGTAATTGCTTGACTTTTTTCAAGTTGATTCTCCTGTGTCTTCTAGAGGTACAGTGATACCTGCAAATGCTAATTACTCTTTTCTCCAACACTTGAACCTTTTGTTATCTTTTATGTAATTGCCTTGGCTGCTGCTTCCAGAACAAGGTTAGCTGACCATCATTTAATGTTGTTAAGTGTTAAAAGAGAAGGGTGGGTGTTGTGTGAGAAAGGGGGAAGTTAGGTTTCCCCCTCCCCTAGCTTACCTCTGGTTCTCTGGAGGACAGAGACTCAGGCAAGTGAGCGTTAGATGTAATACAGGGAAGGGGTGGGCCCAGAATGATGAATTTTGGAGTTTCTGGTTCCATCCAGAAGGAGCAGCAAATTCAGAGGTCAGAGGGACAAGAGAGCATGGCGGCTTCAGGAACTTTGAGGGGGTCAGTGTGGCAGGAGTGAAGGGTTTGTGAGGGAGACGCAGAAGGTGGAGCCTTCTGAAGGCCCAGATCGCCAAAGCCCTGGCATCTTAAGGGAGGTGCTGGTATGTTTCTGGTGGGTGATGGGAGATCAGTGGAGCACCTCCACAGGAGTCACGTGATGAGACTGCATTTCGGGTCATTCCGACATCAGTGTGGAGGGTGGTTCTGTTGTAGGAGGACAAGGCCAAAGGCAGGAGACTGTTTCAGGAACCCAGGTGAGAATCGGGAGAAGAGATGTGAGCGATGGGGCTTCCCTGGTTTTCAGTCGGTAAAGACTCTGCCTGCAATGCTGGAGACCGCCTGCAAGACAGGAGACCTGGGTTTGATCCCTGGGTCAGGAAGTTCCCCTGGAGAAGGCAATGGCGACCCAGTCCAGTACTCTTGCCTGGAAAATCCCATGGACGGAGGAGCCTGGCAGACTACAGTCTATAGGGTCGCAAAGAGTTGGACACAACTTAGCGACTAAACCACCACCCAGATGTGAATGATACCAGGGACCACCGGCCGTGCTAACTGGGAAGGCGTTTAGGAAGAATGAGGAGCATGGTGTTGTCTATGCAAATAGGGAGTGCAGGTGTGTGGGCATCACGGGCCAGGGTTTCGCTGGAGTCCAGACATGGTCTGGCAGCAGGGCCTTCCACAGTCCCGCGCCAGGCCCCCTTTCTAGCCGTATTTCCTCCTTTTCCCTTTTGGGGAGCGCCAGGTTTCGGGCTCCACAGCGCGGTCCTTCCTGTGTCTGCTCTCTGCCTTTCTCTCCCCGTGCCCTTCTGACCATTACCCCTTTCACTGGATGCTGTTCTTCACCATCACCTCCGGTCTTAGGCATTTTATTCAGGGGCCCTGGCCAGGTACCCCTTTCCCCATGAGATTTTTCCTGGACCCCATACAGAAAGTGATCTTTCCTTGTAAATCTTAAAGCATATTATCTGTTTCTTTCCTGCCATTTAACATCCATAGAAGTACAATTTCGTGTAAAATTTTAAGTTTCTTAAGGGAATTTCTGAGTTATCTTGGTATTCCTTATAATACCTAGAGCAATTTAATTCAGGTCGGAAGCCCTTTATACATAAAGACGGAAGGAGGGATTGAGGAGGGTGGAATTTCCAGGGCTTGAACCATCCACAGCTCCCTCACATGCTGATGTGACAGCCTTTATTTTATTTGAACTAAACGCTATTGGGAAGGTGAGAAAAGCGAAAGATTCCCTCTCATCTCTGAAGCAGACCTAGTGAGGCTCACAGAGCCTGATGACTCGTCCAAGGCCACATAATGGGCAAGTTGCGTAAACAAGCAGGAGCCCAGGTCTTCCACCCACAGAATGTCTTGACTGGCTTCCGGAGTTTTATGGGAGCCACTGAGCCTCCTCCGGGCTGAAACATTTCCACTCTTCTGAGCATATGGTACAAGCTTGAGACAAAGAAGATCCCATCTGTTGCTCTGCGGGAGAATTCATACAGGTGGGATAATCATGACCCAGCTAGAGAATGTGGAGACAGTGCACGCTTTCCTGTACTTTTATCTAAAGCGCCAAGAAAAGTGTGTGAGGATAAATGGTTGAGATTCTGGTCTCTGTCTTTCATAAGAATACAGACTAGGAGAAAATAGTATATGAAGTTTTATAGTATTGAAATAGGCATATTTTAATAGAGGACAAAGCAGAATGCTGGACTCAATTTGGGAAAGAAGATGAGTATAAAAAGCATAGATCTGAATAAGCAACTGGAAAATATATCCTTTATTTATTTATTTTTCTTTCTTAAGGGGAATTTCGTGTTTACCACATTCTAGGAGCTCAGGTGATGAGAGCCCTGATTTAAAGCTGTAGGTTGTACGTTTCTGCTTCTTCAGTGAAAGCAACTGACAGAAAGCCTGAATAGCATTGATTTATTTATAGTTAACTTCCCCCCCACCCCTTTAGAAGTACTTAACCTGTCCTCGATGTGATTACTATGAACCCAGCCTGCAGGGGAGTCTCCCCTCTAGATTCCATCAAATTTACATCAGGCACCCCAAGGTGGGAGTCGGTATGGATCTCAGTCAGTAAATCAAGGGTTGGCCTGGCTTTTTCAAAGATCGGCAGTCAGGGCCTCCAGCCATGCTCTGAGCTTGCTCAGCTGGAGAGGAGGGTTGAGAGCAGAGAGCCCTTTTTTGGCCAGATGCCACTGCCTAAGTTTAATGTTAAAAAAAAGAAAAGGCTTGTGTGTGCATGGTGAAGACGGAGGGGTAGTGGCCGGCCCTGCAGAAACCCAGAGCCCGTGTCACCAGATGCTCTGCCTTCCTCGTTTGTAACCGGAACGGGGGCCGATTACATTATCCGCCTCGTGCTACACTCTCAGACAGTGAAAACGTTTGAGTAGGTCATTCTGGAGCACAACTTTGAAGTGGCAGAGTGGTCTGGTCTGGAGAGATGGGCCCTTTGTCTCGAATCTTCTCTTTGGAAGGAATTTCTCACCAAATGGAAGTTTCCTTGTGAGGGATGACACATTTATTCTTAATCATTAAATTTTTAGGGCCTGGTGCCTGGATCTGGGCCTGGCCTGGGTGGCTGGGGGTCTCTTCGGACACCCTCCCCCAGCTTTCCTCTGGTCACCTGCGGGCCATGAGCTTGTCGGGAGAACACAGACTGAAGCCCAGGAGCACTGAGGATGTGTGGATATGGAGCGGGCCAAGAGCTGTGAGTGTTTGGATTTCTGGCCTGTGCCAACAAAACCATATCCTCTCGCTGACCGTTTAAAAAAAAAACAAAAACGTAATATAATCCTAAAATCACGCAGAGTGGGATATTTTCCCGTATTATTTCTGTACAGCGTGATTAGAAGGGCTATACTCGGCCTCGTCATCACGTCCTAACGTGATTTGGTAGAGTGGGGATAGTGTCAGTCGCTCAGTCATGTCCGTCTCCGTGCGACCCCATGGACTGCAGCCCGCCAGGCTCCTCTGTCCGTGGGATTCTCCAGGAAAGAATACTGGAGTGGGTTGCCGCGCCCTCCTCCAGGGGATCTTCTCAGCCCGGGGATCAAACCCAGGTCTCCTGCGTTTAAGGTGGAGTCCTTACCATTTGAGCTACCCGAGCGGGTAAACCTTATGTACCTAGTTCCTTCCGGCCGTGTTTTTCAGATTTGTTGTCATAGATAACACTAGTATAGATGACCCAGGTTTGTTTGTGTTTTTTTTAAACACTGACTGTACTGGACCTTGAACAACAGAAAAGGGAGACAGCAGGGGTCCCATAGCTATTGGCAAAAAAACCTGACAAACTGATGAGAAAGTGGGGAAGTGACCTAAAATGGATTGTGGCACCCAACATAAGAAGAGGGTTGACAACAAGATCTTGTTCCTATGAAGTCTAGCCGGTGTGGCGGCGTCGCTGCAAGCCAGGCCTCAGACGCGGATTATATGCACTCACCTGGGCATCCTGTAAGCCTGGCTCCAGCTTTTGAAGCTAGAGGGGGGAGGCTCAGCAGATGGGAGGACTGTAGAAGAGCGCTTGCTTGGGTGGCCGTCCTCACCCACGAGGGGCAGGGTCAGAGCTGTGGACTCGGTGCAGCAGAGCCTGCTGTGGCCCCTGGTTCTTGGGGAAGCGGTTTTCCAACGTCAGGACGTGTCAGAAGCTCCCGAAAGGCCCATGAAAATGCATGACTGCTGCCACTCCACCCCTAGTTTCAGATGGTGTCGGTCTGGGTGAGGTCCTTGGATTTGCATCTCTAGCAAGTTCCCAAGCAGTGTCAATGTAGCTAGTCCAGGGGCTGTGCTTTGATGTGGGATTGGTTCACTGTGTGTGTCCTGACTCACTGCCTGGAGAAGGCGCTCCCTCTCCCCCCATCCAGTGCCTCTTCTGCACCCCTGCAGCTTGATTAGAAGCTTCCAGAGCCTGGGCTAAGCCCACATCTGTCTCAGCTCCAAGAAGAACTCAGGGCTACCGGTACTTAGATGTCCAGACAGCAGCCCTCCTCATTCACAGAGGTTGTGGTTGTATAAGCCGCTGAAAATATCACTCAGCTGTAAATACTAACAAGCTATAAATCACTTTGCAGGCCGAAGAAGCGCCAGCTCAGATGCATGGAGCAGAACCCTGAGTCTGTTTAACTCCACTCCCTGCCCTTTAACTTCCAGGTTGTGGAATGTGTCTCTGGAATGTGAACACCTCCCCTGCCCACCCCCCTCCCCCAGGAGGCCTTTTTGGCTTATTTTCTCCCCTTCTTCCTCCCACTGCCCAGACAGATATGGCTGAAGTATGTATGGAATTCAGAAATTTTAGCTTGAATTTTAAGCGTTTTGGAGTCTTTTGTTTTTAGAGGCACCATATTTACAGGGTCACAGTTGCACAGAAGGTCCGCCTTCCTGCCCCCAATGCCAGGCCCTTCCTTGAGTTGCCTTCGCCATTGAATTGTCTCATAGCTGTACTTGCTTCTGTGGAAACAAGCTGGAAAGTCTCAGGTCATGGAGTAAAGAAAGCCGAGAAGGGTCTGTGGAGTGAGAGACGCAGGAAGATCCCAGGAGCTTGACCTGGGGCCCCATGCCAAGAATTCTGATGGTCAGATAGTAACGTGGGAAAGACGAGGTCACAGATCAGATCCAGGTGGGGAGGGTAAATAAGGCACAGGAAGGGCCAAACTCAGGGGGGTGCTGTGGAGGGAGTCCTGTCAATCAGAGCATCCTTCCTGGAGAGGGAGACTTGTGTAACCGGGTAGCCACGCGTGCATGGCGACTCCAGTGGTGGCGGAGGTCAAGCCACACGCGTAGTTTCCCTGTATGCAGACCTTCCCCACCCACCCGGGCTTTTGTAGAGTTCACTTTTATGACACTGGCATTCATGAGTCAACACCTGACTGCTACCTCATGTCCCATAGAGGAAGGCAGAGAGTGGAGTAGTTTCTCGGAGGCCGTGGAGTTTGGTCTGGCAGCAGATGAACTGAGGACACCTTGGGTATTTTGGCAAAGCCCTCCTTCACACACCAGCTGTCACTCACTGGCACATCCGATTCCCTTTCCCCTTGCTTCAGGGCCCACTTTCTTTCTCCCGCGAGTCAGTTTAAGGGGTTCAGTAGCAGAGGTCACTGGGAAAATGGGTTGTCGGGTATCGCAACATCAGGGGTAATGAATTCTGTTTCTCGTATCCTATACTGTTTACATAGACCTATCAATTAATATTTGAGTGTAATTTTTCTAATGAGAAGGTCATTACAGCTGCAGAGGAGGGAAATTTCCACATTGCTCCAGCTGGAGTTTGAGTCTTGATTTTTGGTTCTGTTTTATCTGTCAGCTATATTTCTTAATTTCATGTTTAAGAGAAAAATAGAATGGCTTAACACATGTGTGGTTTAAAAAGTCAAATTATAAAATAACGCCTGTAACTAAAATTAAGGCCCATTCCCGAGGGGCAGCTGCCTCAGCTCTCCTCTGATATTTATTTTCCTATCTTCTCATAAAATGCTGATGGTGCTGGGTGTTTTGTTTTTTTGTTTTTCTCTATCACAGACATTGTCTCTTTACTTCTATAGAGTTAGTGCTCCATTTCCTGTTCCTGCCTCTTCCTCTGCACGTTTCTCTTCCCTCTCATCTTACCAGTGGGGCAGAGTCATCATTTTTCATTAGAGCAGTGTTTATTGTTGCACTATTAGGACTATATAAATGTTGGTGTCAGTGGAACCAAGTAGTAAAACATGGTTATGTTTCCTTTCTTGTATGACTTTTTTTTTATTTTCCCGGGAGTAAAGGCATAGCTGCCTTTAAAAAAAAGAAAACAAAAACACTCTCTTAGTTTTCCATGTTCCTATCATTGCTTTTTATTAAATTCTTCAAAGAAAGAGTGAAATGGTCAAGCACAAGTGAACCCTGGG
>SJYX01008006.1:136974-173803 GCA_006410675.1 Oreotragus oreotragus | reverse complement strand
TTTCTTCAGAATTTCAAAGGCATTGTTTCATTGTCCACTGATCTTCCCATTTTAATCTCAAAAACCTGAGATGTCATTCTAATTCCTCATCCTTTTGTGCGAAACTTTCAATCTTCCTGGAAAATGCTACATTCTGAAACTAATGATGATACACCCTGGTATGAGTGTTTTTTTGTTCACTGGATACTGATTTGGGCCCTTGATAGGAAATTTTCACATTTTATATCTTCCCTCCCACCCCCGCCCCATTTTCTCTCTTCTTGATGGGAACTTGGGTTACCTTGATGATGAATGTGCTAGACTGGTCCTTATTTTTCTTACCTTTCCTTCTGTCTTAATGGACTTTTTGTTTTAATTTCTTAGATATTTTCTCAGTTTTATCTTCTAACTTTTCATTTTTAAATTTTTGTTCACTTTTAATTTCTGAGAGTTTTTTTCTTGACTTCTACTTAATCTTTTTTTATAGCTTCCTATTCTTGTTTTAAGGATACAGTACTTTCTCTTTCTGAAGATATTTGTGGTTTTGTTTTTATTTGTCTTAAGCTCCCTGTATTGTTTGTTTCCTTTGAATTCTATCATCAGGTCTTTCTTTTCTGTCTTTCATATTGGAAACTTTCTTCAAATACCTGATGTTTTTCAGCAGTCTATTCGTATTTGAGTGAGCCGCTGAAAACTGATGGGAAGCTTTGTGCGCCTGGTTTGGCTTGTCAACTTTCGGGCTTTACTGAGGTTGATGGACGGGGACTCAGCTGTTTACCCCATTGTTGGTACTCTTAGGTTATTGCTATTGGATTGGTTCACTGACCAAAGGGTACTCTTTCTGCCCTTGGGAGCAGGCGAGGATGGATAGTCAATCTGGGCTGCGCGTCTTTGGGGAGGAGAATGGGGGAAGGAGACCGGGCCTCATCCTTCATACGATGGATGATCTCTGGATCTGCCGTATTTGGCGTGGCGCCTCATCCTGCTGGCCGTGACTTGTGTCTCTGGAGTGTGGGGTCTCTCTAGTTCACTTTCTCCAGAGAATAAACCTCCTGCTAAGATGCAGTGGGTGGAGAAGACAGGGAGGGCATGGACCTGCCTGTGCATGTAGGTTTAAGGGATCTCGGAACCAACTTTTCTTATTCCTGTTTTCAGAGCCCCTCCTCCCTAGACCTAGGCCTCCCATTTCTCAGTCTGCTAACCATCACCCTTAAAGGGTTAGCTTTCCATACTTTGCTAGGCAGTTCATGTTCCTTTATCTGCCTTTTGTTTGCTCAAACAGACCCAAAATTCTGTATATTTTTAAACTTTTTTTTGGACATAATTTTAGACTTAAATTTCCAAAACCAGTGCATAGTTTCTGCATACCCTTCATCAAACACTAATATTTTGCCACATTTCCTTTATTCTTTTCTGTGTGTGTGTAAGCACACAAACGCATATACATTCATATTTATGTGTTTTTTTTCCTGAACCATTTGGAAGTTACAGATATGAGGCACCTTTACTCCTAGATCTTTCTCATAAAATCACCAAAATTATTTGTAAAGAAAAAGTGATACAATATGATTATTTAACCTATAGATCTTGAGCTTCCCAGGTGGCGTTAGTGGTAAAGAACCCACTTGCCAGTGCAGGAGACATAAGGGATGCAGGTTCAATCTCTAGGTCGGGAAGATCCCCTGGAGGAGGGCATGGCAACCCACTCCAGTACTCTTGCCTGGAGAATCCCCATGGACAGAGGAGCCTGGCCGGCTACAGCCCACAGGGTCACATAGAGTCGGACACAGCTGAAGCAGCTGAGCACACACATACAGACCTTCCTTAGATTTTGTCAGCTATCGTCATAATGTCCATTACAGCAGTAGAAGATTCCAGGCAGCCCTTGTGTTCAGTTGTCATGTCTCTTTAGTCCCTACCAGAACAGCTTCTCAGGTCCTTCTTTGTCTGGCATGACAGTGGCCTTTTTGAAGAGAACATGTCAGTTATTTTGGAAGATATCCCTTGATTTGGATTTGTCTGATGCTTTTGCATTAAAGTATGCATTCCATTTCAAATTACTGAAATTCAGATTAAGTATTTTTGGCAGGAATGTCACAAAAGCAATGTTGGTTCTTGGTGTATCACGTTGGAGGACACATGATGTCAATTTGTCCCGTTGGTAGTGATGATAACTTCACTCAGAGGTTTCTCCAGTGGGAAGTTACTTCTTTCTTTTAATGTGTCTTGTGAGGAAATACTTTGAGACTGTGTAAATATCCTGTTACTCCTCAAACTTTTACTAGGTTTAGCATCCACCAATGATTTCTTGTCTGAATCAATTGTTATAATGGTTGCCAAATGGTAATTTCTAATTCCCATTCTCTATCTGCTTTTGAGAGTGATTTTTATTCTTTAACCTGAGGGTTCGTGTCTTTTAATCAGTGTTGGAATATTCTGAGTCATTTTCTCTTTGAATATTATGTATCTGTCATTCTCACTGATCTTGGAATCCTATTAAATGCATGTTAGACCTCTTTAATTCTGTTGTTGTGTCTCTCAAGTTTTTTTTTTCCCCCCTCTTATGTTTTATACATTTTTAACTCTTTGTGCTGCATGTTAGAAAATTTTTTCTCCTCTATTTTGCTCTTTTCTTTAGCCATGTCCAATGTGTTTTTACCCATCCATTGGGATTAAAATTTCAGTAGCTATTTCTAGAAGCTCTGATTATTTTTCCGATCTGTCTGCCTGATCTTTTTTCATAGTATCTTTTTTTTCCCCTATAGATTTTCACTTCACTCTTTTGTATCTTAATTATTTGAGATACTCACTTTATACTCTCCAGTAATTCAATTTTAAAATTTCTTGTAGGTTCTAATCCCGTCGTTTGTCTACTGCCTGTTGCTCTTGTTGCATTTTTTCCTTACATGTTTTGTAATTTTGGAATGTGAGTTTCATCTCTGGTGAAGTTTTCTGTAGAAACCTTCGCCACTTGGGGGTAAGAAGGTGTTTCTCCAGAGAGTTTGTTCTTGTTTTGTGGCTTCTGCCAGGTGTTCCAGGAGGTATTGCAGAGATAAATCACTTTTTAACATTAATTTATCGGTCAGAGGTTTCCATACTGCACAGGGAGGGTCCATTTAAACCCCACACCAGTACGAGGGCTAGCCTCTGTTGGAAGCAGCCCCCGTCCAAACTCAGGTTGAAAAGGACAGATGATTTTCTGTGTGTCCACGTTCTAGGAGGGACTTTCAGGACCACCTTTCTGCTGATTGTACAGGCCTTCAAGGGCCCAGGCTTGGTGTGTGAGTCCCACTGGCACAAAGCCGTGCTCCTCTGCCCCCGCGCCCAAAGCCGTGCTCCTCGTCCAGCATGGGTATGAGTGTCCACACCCTGCGCCGCTAGGCCCGGTGACAGCCTCCCCACGGGGCCTTCAGCTCTCTTTGCGGTTTGCTCATCGATTTGGGTTCCTGGCAACTTTCCATTTCCTGAATATTTAACAATTTTTGTTACATTTTATCCTAGGTTTCTGTCTGTTGTCCAGCACGAGACGCTGTCTTTTTCGCCTCCCCAGAGACGCTGAGCTCCTGCCCACTGTTGACTCCCTGCCTGTCCTTTGTGCCCTGTGGTTCATGCTCCCCCTCTCCTCCCCCCAGGAGGAAGCAGAGCTAAAACACAGTAGACAAAACATACACCTTATTGGAATTCCAGAGAAGTTAAGAAATGATTGCATTTTAGAGGTTGTTCTTTCCACTTTGTATTGACCTTAATACTCCTGTCAGCTCAAAACTGTACAAAAGCTTTGATTTTCTTGGTCATAACTGTGTAGGTACTTTGAGCTTCGAGGCCACAAGCTATAACTTAATCTTTCCCAAGAGAGTCTGTTTACCAAGCTAGTGATGTCTTCCTTCATACCATAGCTGACCTCTGAAATACAGTCAGTGGGCCGCCAGCAAACATTTTTATGCGCAGGCCAAAGAAGGAGCCTGTCTTTCAAACTGAGTATTTCAGGTGTGGGATAGCCAGATGAAACTGCAACTTTGTTTCACTGCTCGTGAGAAGTAGTGCTTTGAGTCGCCATTAGCATTCTTGAACACTTTGGATTATTGATCAGCCTGTTTGCTTGAATCAGAGAAATTACTAGCTTTTTCACTGAAGGTTTTTATTTTTTTTTCTAAGTGTTTTTGGTATACTTACTAAGTAACAGATCCAGGGATGAGGATGGTGAATTTGAAGACTGTGTCTTAAGAATAATCCACGTTTTTTACTATCAAACAGCTGAACTGTTATATTTAACATACAAAGTTAAGAGCTAGTAAAATCAACAACATGTTGAATTTGCTCCTACTTTATTGTATTCACCCATTTAATTGATTAGACAGTATCTTAAACCGTTTTACCACAGATATATTTAGTGAAATTTATTACTTGCAGACTGATATAACTCATGAATTATTAAAAGCATCAGCATATGAAACCCTCTCTTTCTCATCTAGATTCTTTGAATACGGCTTAGGTTGAGCCATTTAACTGGCTTCTGTCCATCCCACTGATGGAAGCCGCCATCAGATGAGGGTTCTTATAAATGATTGGCTTCCTTTCCGAGCAAGAAGAGGATAATATGTCAGCTTTTTCGTCTACTACCTGAAAAGCAATCAGGAGCAACCCTCCCGCTCTCCTTGACAGCAGTTTGGCTTTACAGAAGAAGGGCAGGCATTGAGCCAAATGTGCATTTCAGTGCTATATAAAGAAAAAAGTTAAGTAGCTAAAACTCTGATAGTAACTGGAATTTTTAGAGCAGTATTCAGATGGGTTTAACCTGTAAGCTTTCAGAAAGCTAACAATAGCTCAGAAATGCCTGAATTGAAAGGTTTAATCCCTTCTCTCCTGGTGATGATCCCAGTAAATTGAGGTTACTTACCGAATGTCTCTTCACAGCAATTTGCTCATCTGCAGTCCATGGAGTCGCTAACAGTCGGATAGACTGAGCGACTTCACTTTCACTTTTCTCTTTCATGCATTGGAGAAGGAAATGACAACCCACTCCAGTATTCTTGCCTGGAGAATCCCAGGGATGGGGGAGCCTGGTGGGCTGCCGTCTATGGGGTCACACAGAGTCGGACACGACTGAAGTGACTTAGCAGCAGCAGCAGCAGCAGGACTGGGTTTAGGGGGTAATAATAGTTTCAGAAGAATAGGGTAGTGGTTAGTGACTGATTACCAATTACTAGTCAAAGCCATTGAAAAGGACATTTTGGAATCAACCGGAGTTCCAGACCATTTAGGAGCCTGCCATTGTGCTTTCTTATCTCTTTAAAATTTGTTATCCTTACCTGTAAAATGAACTATTACTTATTTCACAGGATTATTATGAGATAGTAATGAAATAATGTATGTGGGAGCCTTTTGTAAGTGGTACTGATATAAGGCTGCTAGTGTAATGTTCTATCACATGGAAACATACATTCTAGAACTGGATGGGACTCTGGAGAACAAAACTGAAATTTACAGAGGGTACAGTTTTGTACCCAGATAGGCTCTGTTATATATTATCTGTTGTTGAATCCTTGCATCCCCAAAGTAGCATTCTGCTAGCTCCATTCTTACAGATGGAGAAGGGGAGTCCTGTTTATTTTTAAGATCTGCCTCTCCATCATCACATTTCATACATGAGGAAATGGAGGTCTGCACAAGTGTGGTGACTTGTCTGACGCAGAGATTCCCAGTCCATCATTCCGTCTGTTATAACAGGTTATGGTATTGTATTGTTGCAGTAATTGTTTTTGTCTTGCACACAGACTTGGCCTTGAAATTAAACAGGAAACACAATAGCACCTAATTAGATTATTAGCGTAAATATAGAAAGACTTGTGTCACTGGCTTCTTGGTGGATTAGATATGCTCAATGACCTTCCCAACTGAACACCAAAAATATTGAATGAAGTATGATAAAGGCTGTTGCTGAGCTGGGTGAAAAGTAAGATACTTGTTGACCCTAAACAAAGTGAAGCCAGGTGTCCTGGGAGGTGCTTTCGCTGCAGACGTTTGCAGAGTTCGGTGGCGTGGAGCCCCAGCCTGGTTGACTGTCTGAAGCAGGGAGCAAGGGAGCGGGAGAGAAAGTGTGTGGCCTGAACAAGTTGGAGAATCCATCAGGAGCTTCCTGGGTGAAGCCAGGGAGCTAAAAGAGCCTCTGAGTGAAGGGGTAAAGAAGAGCAGATCTGTATTGACCCTGCTGTTGAGCACTGCGTTCATAAGCCAGCTTCACATGGTTTGTGGTCCATGTTCGTACTACAGGGGTAGTTCCAAACAAACCTCCAGAGGACCAGCAGAAACCCCCTCTCTGGAGGGGTTTACCTTCAGTCCAGCTCTCAAATAAAGTGCCTGTGGAAAATGAGCAGCTCACTGTAAAAACAAAACAAAGCAAAAACCCCACAATAAGAAATAAGGCAAACCCCATAAAGAAAGAAGGCAGTATCATGAGCGAGAACCAGCGGAAACACAGCTACAAGGCTTGGGCAAACTCCAGAAGACAGTGAAGGACAGGGAGGCCTGGCATGCTGCAGTCCATGGGGTTGCAAAGAGTTAGGCATGACATAGAGACTGAATGACACTTTAGATGATTAGATTCAAAGAAATGGTTCGGAATGCATCCCAAAGAGAAAGAAAATATTAAAGAATTGAAGTTACGTGGCGAACAGAGGGACAGGGTCCAACATATGTCTAATCAGAGTTCCAGGAGGAAGAGAGAGACAATGGAAAAGAGGCCCATCTTTGAAAGAATAATAGCTGACAATTTTCCAGAGCTGTTGAATGATAGTAGATCTCAGAGCTAGGAAGACCAGCAAACCACAAGCAGGACAGTCATACTGAAACTGCACTGAAGAAAAAGGAGCTTTTAAACACATCTAGATGTTCAAGCTGGTTTTAGAAAAGGCAGAGGAACCAGAGATCAAATTGCCAACATCCACTGGATCATTGAAAAAACAAGAGAGTTCCAGAAAAATATCTATTTCAGCTTTATTGACTATGCTAAAGCCTTTGACTATGTGGATCACAATAAACTGTGGAAAATTCTGAAGAGATGGGAATCCCAGACCACCTGACCTGCCTCTTGAGAAATCTGTATGCAGGTCAGGAAGCAACAGTTAGAACTGGACATGGAACAACAGACTGGTTTCAAATAGGAAAAGGAGTACGTCAAGGCTGTCACCCTGCTTATTTAACTTATATGCAGAGTACCTCATGAGAAACGCTGGACTGGAAGAAACACAAGCTGGAATCAAGATTGCCGGGAGAAATATCAATAACCTCAGATATGCAGATGACACCACCCTTATGACAGAAAGCGAAGAGGAACTAGAGAACCTCTCCATGAAGGTGAAAGTGGAGAGTGAAAAAGCTGGCTTAAAACTCAACATTCAAAAAATTAAAATCATGGCATCCAGTCCCATCACTTCATGGCAAATAGATGGGGAAACAGTGACAGACTTTATTTTCTTGGGCTCCAAAATCACTGCAGATGGTAAACGCAGCCATGAAATTAAAAGATGTTTGCTCCTTGGAAGAAAAGCAGTGACAAACTTAGCATATTAAAAAGCAGAGACATTACTTTGTCAACAAAGATCCGTCTAGCTCAAGGCTATGGTTTTTCCAGTGGTCATGTATGGATGTGAGAGTTGGACTGTGAAGAAAGCTAAGCACTGAAGAATTAATGCTTTTGAACTGTGGTGTTGGAGAAGACTCTTGAGAGTCCCTTGGACTGCAAGGAGATCCAACCAGTCCATCCTAAAGGAGATCAGTCCTGGGTGTTCATTGGAAGGACTGATGTTGAAGCTGAAACTACAATACTTTGGCCACCTGATGTGAAGAGCTGACTCATTTGACAAGACCCTGATGCTGGGAAGGACTGAAGGCTGGAGGAGAAGGGGACAACAGGATGAGATGGTTGGATGGCATCACCGACTTGATGGACATGGGCTTGGGTGGACTCCAGGTGTTGGTGATGGACAGGGAGGCCTGGAGTGCTGCAGTTCATGGGGTCGCAGAGTTGGACACAGCTGAGCGGCTGAACTGAACTGAAACACGTCTAGAGGAAAAAGAGGCTAACAGTGAAAAGGTCTGGCTTGCTCCTGTGACCCTGAGTTAGTCTCAGTGGCTCAGTTTCTTTGGATGTTAAAGAGTCACAGTACCTGTTTACTCCAGTCCACCCAGATGTGATTAGACCCCTTCTAAGACCAACATACAGAAAACTGATTTGTGAGGACATTACTGTAAATGAATTGTAGGAATTCTAAGTTGATAATTTAACTGTCTTCCTTAGTTGTGTCTACAGCACTGAAAGGGGTTTCTAGCCTTCAATTTTCATCTCTGTGTGTCTGTTTAATGTCAAGTCAGGGAGATTCAGCCATCAGCATTCTCCTTATTTTTCAGAACGGTCAGGTATTTTTTAATGGGTGGGATGAGGCAAAGACGCAGTGCAGCAAGTAGACTTCAGGCTTGTCCCTGAGTCTTTTCCCTCTCAATGTTAAGAGAGCCTGCTGGCACACATTCTTTAGGTCTCATTCTCCAGCTTCCCGAGTCAGCGCACACCCAGGGCAGTGCTGTGCTGCGGAGACGCTGCAGAGGGCTAATGATTAAGGCAGTGTGGGCCACGTTACTGATTGCCCCTTTCAGATCTCCCAGCACCCATTAACATAAATATCATCTCACCATTTTGGACAGGGGACACCACCCTTATGCACGTTAGTAATATGATGCTAATGCTTAACCCTTTCATTGCCCTCTCTGCTTCAAAGGCCTTGCCCTATGTCCATTGATAGCGAGGCTGTTTGAACCTGGAGGCAAAAATGAAAGGGTTAACTCCTTTTGGTTTTGCCCTTTGACCACTTCAGGATGAGAGGCATGATGAAATACTTTTCAAAGTCTTCAGTGGAAACACATCATGCATAATTGGAGCAAAAAAGAATAAATCAAAGCTCCCCCCCCCACACCCCGCTTTCAGTCTGGTAATTCATAATTGAAACCACATTGAGTAAGGGTTGATAACTTCAAAACAACCATGAAAACTGCCCTTTCGATCAAGGTAGGGATAGGTAAGGCTGCTCGTAACCAGGGGCTTGAAGCTTCTGTGTAACAAGCCTGTCCTCTCTTCTTTTCCTTTCTCCTCTGACTTCTCACTTTTCTGCTCTGGCAAAATAACCTTCATTTAAATTGAATATGGGTGGACTCAAATATCTGCTTAATTCTCTTCTTGTCTCATGACGTTATACAGAGTGACATTAAAAAAAAAAAACCCTCTGCTATAAGAGGGATTAAATTTTGAATCATCCTGCTTTGAACTTGATTCCTTCTGTTTGCGTTTTGCCTGGTGTAGGTTGAGAGAGTCCTTTCGTTGATAATAGAACGTGTATTTTATAATCCTCCAGTAGTTCCAGCAAGAACCTTTCAGAATGACTCGAGCTGTTTGCCCACCAGCTTCCTCCAGTTTCTGTTTGATAGGTAACTTTGGCCAGGATGGTTTTGGTTAGGCTCACGTAGGGCTCCCATGACCTTTTCAACCAAGGAAGTACAACAGGATTGCAGGAAGGGCCCAGACAACTTCCCTGTGTGTGAGACTGCCAAAGGCACACCTAGTTAGCTGAGTTGGAATCCCTTGCTTGGAGGAGAAGACCCCTTTGAACTGGTGGTGGACTTTAAGCCTGATCTCCCAAGCCTTCTCTTTCAAGAGATCCTGCCCCCTGAACCCCCAGGTCCATCTCCCTGGTTTGTCTGTTTGCTGTTAATTCATTCACCAGGGCGCTCCAGGATAAGCAATGCGATAGAACTTCTCGAAAGTGGGCGTGCTATTGTGACAGTTGTCGTGACTGTTGTGGATTAAGTTAACAGTCTGGGTTTCTCAGCTTCCCTGGAGAATGCTTGTTCCGAGTGAGGAGTGAAGTGGGGGGAGGGTGAGTGCTGGATGAAAGAGGTATTTGGCCTCAGTGCGCCGGCACACACTCCTCCTCTGGTATCGCCTCCCATCTTGGAGTGAAGAGTTTCACTGAGCGTACCCGAAAGTTCCTTGAGAGCCAGCATTGCGGGCTGCAGCTGCCTTCTCCTCTGGCCCCTCTGTTGCTGGGGGCCTGGTTTCGTGCCGCATCGTGCCATGATGGAGAGTTAATCAGGCTGCCGAGTTAATTGCCAGCGCTGTTTGCCTTTTCCCTGGCAGAAGTCAGAGTCTTGAGTAAATTATGGAGGTTTAAATTTGCTTGATTTCCTGCAGAAAGTGGGGTCAGGAGGTCCCAGACTGTAGACACTCTCTTTGGTCAGCCAGCAGGGGATCAGTCCTTAACGGTATTTCAGAGGTGACTAAACGCTGTTTTTGAAATGTCCTTCAGTAAGTTTTTTTTTTCCCCCTCTGGGGGTTGGTCTGTTGACCTTACCCTAGCGGAGTAGAGTGTCTGTATGAAGGCGCGCACCCCAATTAAAGCTGCCTTTCTCCTCGCCGTCACCGGGCTCCAAAGGCAAATGGAATCATGTTTGTGGACGGAGAGGCACCCAGCACAGAAGCCCAGCTGCAGATCAGCGTTTCCTGTTTCTGACCTTTTGAGGCAGAACGTGAAGGTAGCCGTGTTAATTTATTAGTAAAGCAATACTCTGGACAAGAAAGCTTCAAAACAAATCAACAGAAAACCAATCATGAGACTTAAAAAGAAACTTCTGTCGCATGAGCTTTTCATGATGTGGCTTTAGTTTGCCTGAGGCTGAGGTCCCTTGTCTGTGCTCCCCTCCCTCCTCCTCCCAGCCTTGGCCCTGGCAGAGTCCGCCCCTGGCGGGCAAGGAAGCAGGTCTTAGCACTCGCCACTCAGCTTCCCTGCGGCTGTTTGGTTAGCTCCGTCCTCTCCTTACCTCCTCCAGGAAGATGGAAGTGACTCTGGATCTTCCTGGGCCCGCAGGACTTGAGGACCTTGTTTTAGTACTTGTTGTTTGCGTTATAGTTTGTCTTTTTACCTAGCTGTCTTCCCTACCAGATTCTGAACCGTTTGAGGAGAAGGAATTTGTCTTTGCATCTTTAACCCTATTCTTGGCTTATAGTTTATGCTCAGGAAATGCTGACTGAGTGCATGAGCACCAGCAACCATAGTGATGGAGTGACTGCTGAGCTGCTAGTACTGCTGTTTTGGCAGATGAGAATATGAAGTGGAGCGAGCTAGCTTTTTGTGTTTGCTTTCAACTACCGTTCCTAGTTCCCCTGATGGCTCAGTTCATTCAGGGCTTCTCGGAAAGCTCAGCTGGTAAAGAATCTGCCTGCAATGCAGGAGGCCCAGGTTCAATTCCTGGGTCAGGAAGATTCCCTGGAGAAGGGATAGGCTACCCACTCCAGCATTCTTGGGCTTCCCTTGTGGCTCAGCTGGTAAAGAATCTGCCCACAATGCGGGAGACCTGAGTTCGATCCCTGGGTTGGGAAAATCCCCTGGAGCAGGGAAAGGCCACCCACTCCAGGATTCTGGCCTCGAGAATTCCATGGACTGTGTAGTCCACGGGGTTGCAAATAGTCAGACGGGACTCAGCGACTTTGACTGTCACTTCCCTTTCCACGTCCCTGGACCTCTGTGGTGAGCCCTGGGCTGAGTGCTCACGTGCATAATCTGGAGGTGGGTGCTGTCCGGCTCTCCATTTTATAGGTGAGGAAACAGAGTCACAGAAGAGGCTTTCCACACCACAGTAAATGTCAGCGTCCAGATCCACACAATTAAATATCCTAATACACTTCTTCAGAATACTTAGCACGATAAGATTGTGGATGAGTATTTTAAAATGAATGAACTAAGTTGGAAACCATTTCAGAGCTTTGATGTCACTCATCTGAATGCACATTAGCTGTTTACACCCAGGCACAGAGAACAGAAAGAACACAATTCAGGCTCAGTCATTTTTAAGCAAGTTTTTGTTGAGTCACACCAAGCACTGTGCTAGATGCTGGGTGTTAATAGCAGTTATGACTCTGGTTTTCATGAAGCTTTCAGGATAGCGAAAATATAATGAATACGACAGAAAAGAGAAAATTATGAAAATGCAAAGTGTATTTGGAGAGGAAGAAGAATCCAGGAGAATCCAGGTAAACCAGGACCCCAGAGCATGGTGAGGTGAGGGTAGAGAGGAAGAAGGGATTCATTTAAACTCCTAGGGGCTGGAAGATAGCTCATGATCACTTAGCCACCTCCCACCCNGGTCGGACACGACTGAGCGACTGAACTGAACTGACTGAATAAATGGAAGGAAGGCTCCATTGAAATCAATTAGCATGATCACTGTGCTTTATTTCAGTATTAAAATAACTTGTTTCCAGGAGTGTTTAGATTTAAAGCCTGACGACAACAGCTAAAATTATAAGTTATTTAAAGGTCATACAGTATCCCTGTTAAAAGGATTTGGAGATAATGCATCCCAGCCTCCTAACTTCATTTGTCACTCAGTTGTGACCAACTCTTTGTGACCCCATGAACATTAGCCCACCAGGCTCCTCTGTCCATGGGATTCTCCAGGCAAGAATACTGGAGTGGGTTGCCATTTCCTTCTCCATCTTAACTTTATACAAGACTGAATTAAGATAAAGACAAGAAAAGAAATAATTTATGCTATTTCATCACATTGGTTGCTAACTAGAACAGCTCTGGCTCCCAATTCGGAGTTTCCAAAACAAAAACAAAAATTATTATTTAAACTAAACTTAGTAAAATAAATATGAAATTGGATTAATTTTACTTCAGCTTACTTTTTTTTTTGGCTTTCCATTGTGTCAAGAACAGTGTTGCATATAGCCTAAAATGTTCTTACTATACTGTACAGTAAACAAGATATATAATTTACCCCATAGTGGAAAACAGTAGAAATTTGTGCCCAGGGAACACAGACATCTATAAAATAACAGTTTTTAACTTTTACTAAATTTATGCAGCTTTTAACTTCTGCATTCAAATGTTCCTGATCTGGACTCATGTTACAGCCATATTAAAAGATGCAAGTTCCAGCATCACCATGTACAGAACTGATGAACTTCTTTTCTGGTAGCATGCAACATCACTTGGCTGTCAATTATCCCATCAATTTTTCCCAGCAGCCAACTAGGTTGGTAACCCAAACTCAAACTATGTAAGTTGCTAGATATTATAATTCAAACAGTGGGTTTGATCTATCTGTATTGGAGAGGTGGATGACCTACGATATGACTTGCCAATAAGGGTGAAATCAAAGGACTGATAACATCATCCATGTCATTTGTTTTCCCTACAAACTCCTTCTACTATATGATTTTAAATATGGTGGTCTGGGATAGACTCATTCACAAAAATGAGTTTTTAGCAAATGCCTAAATGGAGTAGGGGAGCAGGCCTTGAGTGTACTTGGGGGAGGGCACAGCCCAGGCAATGAAAATGAAAATGTTAGTCACTCAGTCCTGTCCCTCTCTTTGCAGCCCCATGGACTGCAGTCTGTCAGGCTCCTCTGTCCCTGGAATTCTCCAGGAAAGACTCCTGGAGTGGGTGCCATCCCTTCTCCAGGGGATTTTCCCAACCCAGGGATCAAACCCAGGTCTCCTGCACTTCAGGCGGATTCTTTACCAGCTGAGCCACAAGGGAAGTCCAAGAATACTGGAGTGGGTAGCCTTTCCCTTCTCCAGCAGATCTTCCCAACCCAGGGATCAAACCCAGGTCTCCTGCATTGCAGGCAGATTCTTTACCCTCTGAGCCATAAAGGAAGCCCATAACCCAGGCAGAGGAAATAGCAAATACGTGCCTCTGGGATCTAAACATGCCAAGACTGTTCCAAGAATGGCAAGAAAACCAATAAGGCTGCAGCTGGAAGGTGAGAGAAATACAGCAGTGTGAAACTAAAATGACTTTACACACTACTTTAAGTTATTAAACTTTTATTCTGAAAGAGATTGGAAAGCATCGTAGGATTTGAACCCAAAGTGACCTAATCTGAATTCTTTGAACAGAATCACTCTGGTAGGTCTGTAGGTACTTGTATTCAGCAAGATAAAGGTGAAAGTTGCAAAAGAAATTATAGGCTATTATATTATTCCAGGTAAGAGAAGATGATTGCTTAGACCAAGGTCGTAGTGACAGAGATAATAAAAAGTTGTTCAATTTTGGATATAATTCAAAAGTAGAGCTGACTGGATTTACTGATACATTGTATATTGATGGTAGAAAGAGGGATCAGTGCTGACTCCTGTTTTTGAATAGTGATACAAAGAATGGTGGGAAAGGAGCAGTTAACTTGGGACAAAGAGAAAAGGAAATCATCATTAAGTTTGAGATTCCTTTTGGCTATCCAAGTAAAAGTATTACATCAACAGCTCTGATCCAGAAGTCTGGAGCTCAGAAGAGATGGCCAGATACCTCAGTTCAGTTCAGTTCAGTGTCCGACTCTTTGTGACCCCATGGACTGCAGCATGCCAGGCTTCCCTGTCCACCACCAACTCCTGGAGTTTGCTCAAGCTCATGTCCATTGAGTCGGTGATGCCATCCAATAATCTCATCCTCTGTCATCCCCTTCTCCTCCTAGAGAGAGGATGTCTCAAATTAGATTAATTTTAACTTTCTTAGACTTCCCTGGAGAAGGCAATGGCAACCCACTCCAGTGTTCTTGCCTGGAGAATCCCAGGGATGGGGGAGCCTGGTGGGCTGCCGTCTATGGGGTCGCACAAAGTCAGACACGACTGAAGCGACTTAGCAGCAGCAGCAGCAGCAGGCTTCCCTAGTGGCTCAGTTGGTAAAGAATCCACCTGCAATGCAGGAGATCTCCTGCAATGCCAAAGACCTGGGCTTGATCCCTGGGTCAGGAAAATCCCCTGGGGAAGGAAGTGGCGACCCAACTCCAGTATTCTTGCTGGGAAATCCCTTGGACAGAGGAACCTGGTGGGCTACATAGTGTCACAAGAGTCAGACACAGCTTAGCAGCTAAACCACCACCATGAAATCGCTTGGAAATTTCTGATGGCTCAGCATACATATGTAATATTAAATCCAACACATTAAAACACCAGAGGGCACTTCCCTGGTGAGTCAGTGGTAAAAAAAAAAAAAAAACTGCCTGTCAATGCAGGAGACACGAGTTTAATCCCTGATCCAGAAAGATCCCACATGTTGCTGAGCAACTAGCCATGTATCCCAACTGCTGAGCCTGTGCTCTGGAACCTGGGAGCCCCAGGACTGAGCCCATGTGCCATGGCACTGAAGCCACAGCCGCTAGAGCAGGTGCTCGGCAGCCAGAGCCATCTCCTCAGTGAGAAGCCCTTCCGCTGCACCTGGGGTAGCCCCTGCTCACCTCGGCCGGAGAGAGCCCACACAGCCACGAAGACCCAGCACGGCCAGACAAACGGGTAGACAAAGCTCTCAGAGGCATCAAAGAGAGCCTTTAGACAGACTGATACTAGATTGCTATACGGTCTAAAATAACGAGATCTAGTAGCAAAGGGACTATGGGAGAGGAGGTTACTGCCTCCTAAGATAGCTGACCTGTCCCAGGACACAGAGATTTTGGTTACACAAGGGAGGTAGAGAACTTTTGAAGGAAAAGTTAAGTGTGTGTTGGTTAGGCTGATGCTTGACTGTAAATTCCAGAGTGGAATGATATCAGAAGTTGGGCAGGAGTGGAGCTGGGATCAGTAAAGGAGAGTTACAGAGATGTGTGGGCATGATTTCGTAGGAGTTGAGGGCTGATATGACAAGCCTGAGCTTCGTGCTGAGTGACGGCAATGAATGTAACAATGAGGTGAGTCCTCTGGTCTCAAGGTGAAAGTAGGGGTTGGAAGGTGATTAAACAGGTGGGGTCATGACCGAAGCATGAAGATTTCTGGACAGAGGTCACTCCTGCAGTTAGTGCTATGAGAGTCATTTATGCAGAGCAGGGTGACTAGGATATCCTGTTGATTCCTTAAATACTGCTCACTTAAGTAATAGTGTAGATACAAATTTGTCAAATCCTGGAAACATAATTTGTTCTAGGAATCAAGATAAAACTCTCCACCCACTTTCTCCTTCACATGGAAAGTCTTAGGTTTTAATACAACATTCTCCTGGAGGAAAAATAAAGTTAAAGCTTGTTAGTCAAGATAACTACTATGATCACATTCCCTAAAAGGGAAAATTGAGATTGGAATAGTTTAAATAACTTGTTCAAAGTCAAGCAAGCTTATGTTTAGCCAAGCAGAGACTCACAGTCTTCCTGTGCTTTTATCAGTGTCCTATGATAAATATATTTTGTAAATATATAGATACAAATATATGAAATATACAACATAAATATATAGAAGTTCTAATTGGAAGGAATGATGCTAAAGCTGAAACTCCAGTACTCTGGCCACCTCATGAGAATAGTTGACTCATTGGAAAAGACTGATGCTGGGAAGGATTGGGGGCAGGAGGAGAAGGGGACAACAGAGGATGAGATGGCTGGATGGTATCACCAACTCGATCGATGTGAGTTTTAGTGAACTCTGGGAGATGGTGATGAACAAGGAGGCCTGGCGTGCTACGATTCATGGGGTTGCAAAGAGTCGGACACGACTGAGCGACTGAACTGAACTGAATAGGACCTCTATAGTGTTTAGGCAAAAACTTTCAATTGTATACAACAGATAAAAGAAATATTCAAAGAACTTAAACCCCAGCTCTGAATAAATCAAGGGATAAATGGCTTCCTTAATACATTTTATTGACTATGTCTATTTATGCAAATTTATGCACGCAGGAGATTTCATCCAGTTGATTTGTAGGCTTACCTGACTGCCTGAACAATACAACATGCAAATCCAGCACCTTCATACGTGAGTTGACCTCAAATCAGAAACTCAGCCAATGAAAGTAAGTAAACATTCTGTTGTGATGCTTTTCTTTAGTGTTTGACCAAAAGGTTTCAAGTTCCCTAGCTGCAGGAAGAAACTGGGGGAAAAAAGTGGTTTTAGCCTTGGAAGCAGTGAACAAGAGTTCTACTCCTGGGTCTGGTCCTCACTCTTCCTAAATAAGTCTAATCTCTTTGAGCTTAAGTATCTTTATCTATAAAACACAAATAATAAAAAGGCAGTCCCAACAACATCTTGCCTGAAGACTACTGCTATGATAAGAAAATCCCTACAATACTTCATACTTGGTAAGGGGTGGTCATCACAATCATAGTCACTATCAGTATTATTTAAGATTGTTCTTCCCTGGACGTTGTTACTGCTCTTAGCAATATCATAATTTGGGGGAAGGTCATTGTTGCTATGTCATTGTTGCTACCGGACAACTATTAACAAATCAAAAGAAAGATAAATGGCCAAAGTAACTCTGATTCTTGGGCTGCACTTTCTAATATGAGGACAATTAGAGTGATGTGGGAACCAGGAGGGAGTTGTGTAGACATGGAATTCTCAGAGGACAAATACCCTACGGGGGCTACAAAGCTCGTCACCTCACCTAAGTAGGGGACAGGTGATTGACCTGTCCATGGGGACCCAGCTCTGCCTGTTGAGGGAGATCGTGAGTGTATGTTCACTATTTGCAGTAATTCTCTTTGTTGTTGTTTATCAGTTGCAAAGCCGTGTCTGACACTTTATGACCCCATGGCTGCAGAATGCCAGGCTTTCCAGAGTTTGCTCAAACTCATGTCCATTGAGTCGGTGATGCCATCCAACCATCTCATCCTCTGTCTAGGCTTTTTAGTTCCTCCTCACTTTCTGCCATAAGGGTGGTGTCATCTGCATATCTGAGGTTATTGATAAGACATGCTAATAATTTAATTATTGTGTTAAGTAACACTACCTAGAAAAGAGCTTCCCTCATAGCTCAGTGGTAAAGAATCTGCCTGCAGTGCAGAAGACCCAGGTTGGATTCCTGGGTTGGGAATGGCTCCACTCCAGTACTCTTGCCTGGGAAACCCCATGGACAGAGGAGCCTGGTGTCCATGGTGTCACAAGGAATGTGACACAACTGAACGACTAGCATTTGTGCTTGTACCTAGAAAAGCTGTGGTTTTAACATGATCTTATAGATTCAGAAACAGGTGCGAGAGAGGTTAAGTGCTTTGCCCAGGCCATGCAGCTGGTAAGTGAAGAGCCTGGGTTCCGATGAAGGACATGTGATTCTAAAACTGACCTCAAATGTGCTGGCTCACTTTTTTGAAGGTGTTTGCATCATTGTTGGCGGAAAAGGCAATGGCAGCCCACTCCAGTACTCTGGAGTGGAAAATCCCATGGATGGAGGAGCCTGGTAGGCTGCAGTCCATGGGGTCTCAAAAAGCCGGACACGACTGAGCAACTTCACCTTCAATTTTCACTTTGATGCATTGGAGAAGGAAATGGCAACCCACTCCAGTGTTCTTGCCTGGAGAATCCCAGGGACAGGGAGCCTGGTGGGCTGCCGTCTATGGGGTCGCACAGAGTCGGACACGACTGAAGCGACTTAGCAGCAGCAGCATTGTTGGTGGCATGTCCTACAGTAAAGTGTCAAGCTTGTAACACAGTAGATTCATGCTCAGCAGTTTCTGTGTTGCCTCCGTGTTCATCTCAACGCCTGTGTTTTATGGGAAAGTGTTGGCAAGATTTCAGAGCTTGTTACGCTCCTTTACGTGCCGTCTCCCCCAATATGCTGCTGTTTCTGCTTTTCCAGTCTTCAAGCCTTGTTTGGCATGCGCGTGAGCGGTGTGGAAAAATTGAGAGCCAAGACAAGTTACTGTCCATTACCCACCCACCCTTCATCTCCTCCCGCATCCCATAACCAACGGCTTCCCGAAGGGAGCTGGCATACGGGATGAGACAGGATCTATTGTCTTGCCAGAGACTTCGTTCTTCTCCTGGCAGCGCTGTGAAACCAGAGCTGTGATGCCTTTCAGGGGGTTTAAATTCCAAGGGATTCATTTTCTGAAACCAAGCTTTGCATCTATCAGGGAATTTTCCCCTCTTTTGAATGTCATAGAGGCATGCGAGTGTGCTGGCGTTCCCCACGTCTCCCGAAGAACAGACCTCATTTTGTTGGAGGTGTAATAGTTTTTCCTCCTGTGGTAGAGGTGTGTTTACCTTTTTGAATTTATGTGCTCCCTTTGTGTCAGTGTTATGTATTTGGCATGTTTTTACTCCATGTACCCTGTGAAATCATAGTGTTTCAATGGGCTCTTATTGTCCCAGATTTGATCGTCAAGAATCAAGAAACCTTCAGCATTTCTCTTCTCTTCTCTTCTCAGAGAAGAGCTACAAGTAATAAGCTCTGGAGTTTCCCACAGTTCCAGAGTCCATTTATAGACTACGAAACCCCACGTCCTGGTGTTCTGGAGTCCGACAGCCTGGGCGCTTTCCTGCTCTGTCATGTATAGGTTATATGGCCATGAACATCATTCACTATTTCCTCTTTCCTTTCTGGACTGGTGAAGCAAATGATTGAAATCATTCAGTATTTCTAATCCCACAGTTTTATCATCGGTAAAATGAGAGTGGTAGCCATCTATTTTGGGGTTGTCATGAGGGTGAAATGAGATAATATATGTAAAGCACAGTGCCTCACAATAAAGTCATTCAGTCGTGTCCGACTCTTTGCAACCCCATGGACTATATAGTCCATGGAATTCTCCAGGCCAGGGTACTGGAGTAGGCAGGGATTGAACCCAGGTCTCCCACATTTCAGGCGGATTCTTTACCAGCTGAGCCAGAAGGGAAGCCCAGGAGTACTGGAGTGGGTAGCCTATCCCTTCTCCATCAGATCTTCCTGACCCAGGAATCGAACTGCGGTCTCCTGCATTGCAAGCAGATTCTTTACCAAATGAGCTATCAGGGAAACCAAAGTACTTGGAAATCTTGACTGTTTTGATCTCACATATTAAATTATTTTACATACTTCTTTAAAAACTTTTTCATTTCCATTTAAAATGGTGATTTTCAAGCACACGAGTTTTGTGTTGGGGGGCAGTTGATGAGTGGGCTGGGCTGGTGAGGGCAGAGAGACCACGAACCTTGGTGATTAACTGTGACTTAGTAGCACAGGGCTACTTCCTGACTTGGGTTTCCATACAAGTCAGGAAACTGTAACGAATAAGATAGGAATAGAAAATGAAAAGGTGTTCCTGCAAAGGTGATCGGATGCAGGGTAAAAACACTAAGATCCGGGCACCTTCCTAAGACCACAGCTTAATGCCCAAGTGTGATATTGTGGAAGCAGAAAGTCAGCCTTAGGAAGATAGTCTTTCCTGTTGTGTCTCTTGGTCGTGAAATCTTAATTATGGCCTGTTGTGGACATTTTGGCTTTAATATCCTGATGACATTAGGACTCCAGGAATCCCATTCGGTCTCCTTGAGTTTGCATCCATGTGCATTCCATGTGCTCGTGTGCATTTCCTGCCCCACACTGTCACATCTGGCAAACAGCTGTTGTCATAGACGTGGTGATGGCTGTCCATCAGTGATATGGATGAGGTTGATGGGGGAAACCTTGGGAATCCCAGAGTATGAAAAGACTAAGGAGCGTGAGCCGCCAGAATAACAGGCCATTTCACATTCAGCCTCCCCCTGGTGAAGCTGAAGGTAGGTCCTAAAGTTAGGCTTTTCATGTAAAAGCAAATGAATGTGAATGTAATTCATGCCACTGAGTTGTACACTTAAAGATGTTTGAAATGGCAGGTTTCGTGTTATATTTTACCAGTTTTTAAAATTTAATGGTATAATATACCAAAACCCATTGTGTACCTTAAATGGGGGCATTGTTTAGTACATGAATTATTGGGCTTCCCTTGTGGCTCGGCTGGTAAGGAATCTGCCTGCAATGCGGAAGACCTGGTTCAATCCCTGGGTTGGGAAGATCCCCTGGAGAAGGGACAGGTCTCCCCTTCCCGTATCCTGGCCTGGAGAATTCCGTGGACTGTACAGTCCATGGGGTCACGAAGAGGCAGACACGACTGAGCGACTAAACCACCGGCCTCGGCTGCTTCTGTTCTCTGATTTCTCTGCTTCTTGTTTCTCTTCTTGTTTGCTTGTTTCCTATTCTTCGTGCTGAAGGTGTTCTTGAAATGTCTGATTCTAGGATCTGTGGAAGCTCTAAAAAGCTGATCAAAAGTTTTTCGTTTAAAAGAAGCTTGTTCCCGGAGGGCCTCCCTGTAAGATGGTGGGGCTTCACTGTAAGATGGTGGGGGCTCCCCGTCAGACGGTGGGGGGCCTCCCTGTAAGGTGGTGGGGCCCTCCTGTAAGATGGTGGGGCTTGGCTATAAATGGTGGGGCCTCCCTGTAAGATGGTGGGGCCTCCCTGTAAGGTGGTGGGGCCTCCCTGTAAGGTGGTGGGGCCCCCCTGTAAGGTGATGGGGCTTCGCTGTCAGGTCATGGAGTCGCAAGTAAACCACATGGCTGCTAGCGTTTGGGTCGCTAGAGAGGGAGGAAGCCGTAGAGCTCATCATTCAAAATATAGGCTCTAACTGCATTTCCCTCTCTTCGGCACCTATGTTTCCATGTCTAGAGCTTTAGTTTTTTTTTCAGAGAATCAGCCTCCCTTCTGTAGCGTGGGTAAGGAAGAAGCGTAGTTTTCTGGCTGAGTGGGCAGGTGATGGGAACGCCCTGAGCCTGTCGCTGCTCCTTACACGCATTTTAGCTGTTGCTCCTATGCTCACCCTCCTCCTCTTCCCTCCTGAGGCCCCACCGAGCACCGTCCCCGGGCCACTGTGGGCTAAGAGTCGGGATTGCTTGCCTTGCTGCCTCGCCACCCGCTCTGTAGTCCTTGGGTTGCAACTCTGACCTTTCTTATCTGCGGCCACTTCTCCAGCCCCTTTCAGTCTTTCAGAAGCTGCTCGTCAGCTGCTGTCTCCGTTCCCGTTTCATTGTCTGGGTAGACTTATATTTTATTTCTGTTAATTGGCGTTTTAGTGGGTTTGGGGACGGAATGGAGATAAACGCATGTGTTTAATCTGCCATGTTTAACTAAAAATCTCTTAGCTGCAAAAATTCTCTGCTCCTTTTTTTAAGGGTATCAGAGCCAAGCTCAGCTAAAGAGCATCAGTGGAGATTTTGAGGTGGGGAAGACTGAACGTTGCTTACCTCTTGGATTGGTCATGGTAAAAACTACACCGCGTCTCCCATGTTCAGGTTTATTGGTGATGCTGAGAAAGAGACCAGCACCGTTGTTACTGGATCCTTCTCTGACCCACATCAATCTGTTCTCTTGCAGAAGTGGGGCAGTGTGAGCAACCCTCTCTTCCTCCCCCTCATCCCCCCGCAGTCCCAAGGCTTCACGGCCATCGTCCTCACCTACGACCGAGTGGAGAGCCTCTTCCGGGTCATCACCGAAGTGTCCAAGGTGCCTAGCCTATCCAAGCTGCTGGTCGTCTGGAACAATCAGAATAAAAACCCTCCTGAAGGTAAGAAGAGCGGAGAGACGGTGTGTCCAGGAAAGGCCAGGTTTGGACGTTTTGAGTTCATCCCAGTGGATCGAGTTTTTTTTGATGGGCAAATGATTTGCAGCCTCTGTCTTAAATGAACTTTCCTGCTTTGTCAACAGTAATGCCATTCCTGAGGCAGCATGAGGCTGGTTTTCTCAGTCATCTTGCTCTTGTTCTAGGGTGGCCCGTCTAACTCTTAGCCCATGGCATGCTCTGTAGCCACAAGTGTTTGAGGGCTTAGGAATCAATAGGATCAAAGGCCATCAGCCTTGGGAAAACAGATCTCAGCTTCCCTCAGCCCTCGCAGCTGATTTGTTTACATGAAAAGTCAGTTTAAAAGGCATTAGTTTTCTCCTTCCTTATCTCGGCTCTGATACTGGGCTCTTCTTCAAAAAGGATGGCCTCACCTCTGATGGGCAGAGTCAGCACAGCTCGCCCTCCTAGGCTTGAATCAGCTCCTTAAAGTGACCCCTCACTGGAAGTGCCCACCAGCTCATCCTTAATCACTCTGTCCCTTGCCTTGGCCACCCCTATGATCTGCTGACTGGCAGCTCGGGCTGAGCCTGTTTGATTCATTGGATTTGTTTTTAATTCAGGACGCATAATGTACGTTCCGTCTGCATTTCGTTTCTCCTGCAGCCCGTCTATTATGGACCCTAATCCCAGGGACTTCAAAGCCCCTGCCCTTTATAGCCTGTTAAAGCCAGGAAGTTGCTGATGGATCAGAGCAAGGAATGAGTTTGAAGTTTGTAATGTGCCCCACTGCCACCGATAAGGTCTAGTTGATTGCCTGACAGTAGCATCTGCACTTTTTATGGCTTAATTGGTTATACTGAAGTCAGGATACTCAACCTTGGAAACCCCAGTAGTAGATCCCTAGTCGAGGCTGGGAGAAGAATGTACTTCTGTCTGTGAGGCAAATCAGGATTTAAATGCCCTCTTGAGACTTTTAAAATGTTTTCCTTGGTGGGACTTTTGTTCTCTGCATCAATACTTGCTTTTTAGATTCAGGGAGCCATAGTTTAGTAAACAAAGTAGCTATTTTACACAAAGGCCCATAGTATGCCCTGAAGCACACGGCGTTTATTATTGTTGTTATTATTATCATTTTTGTGCCAGGTTTTTTTCCTCCCAACATTCTTGGATTTTTGTTTTGTTTGTTTGACTCTCAATAAAGGGGATAGAAAAGGGTAGAAGAAAGAAGAGGATGTTGGCACCTTCTCAGAGGGAGAGAGGATGAAACTGATGGGAAAGGGGAGGAGGAGGAGGCCGAGGGGACAGGACGGGACAGCAGGGAGGATCATCAGAGCCCCAGGTCCACCCAGCGTGCGGTGGATCGGAGGCACTGCATTGCTGATCTGCGTCCTCATTCATAAAGGACGGGTTGTGTTTCAGAAGGAAGGCTGCGTGTCCCTTGTCGGAGCTGAAACAGCTGTGTGTCATATCTGCAGTCACCCCCCGAATGCCAAGGCCACCAGCTTCCAGGGCGGGGGCCCCCCAGCTGCGCCCTACCCTTCTGCCCAGACAGGCAGTGCTGCTGCTGAGTGCAGAAGAGGCTTCTCCTTAGGAACCCGGGTTAGCCACTTTGGGTGTAAGGTGACTTATTTAATGTGACTTTGAGTCACTTTGGAGCAAGTATCACTGCAAACTATGAGAAAAGAGAAGTCGTGTTCTTCCTTCCTGGTCTGAGGTCCTGCCTACGTTGCCATCTCTGAAAGCAAGAGCACAAACCTGGGTTCTGGAGTTGGGTGTTCAGTTTTGATTTTGGTACACCCTACCAAAGTGTGGTGGCGAATGTCATGACCAAGAGTGTAGTTTATTTTTGAAACATTTTGGCACTAGAGAGGAAAGAGAGCCCTCATCTGATGAGGCCCAAGTTTTTGACACACTGAGGGGCTGGACCAGCTTTTTTTCTAAAAAAGTGGTTTTTAGGTCGGGCTCGGGCTCTGGGTTGTGGCTGTTTGGGGAGAACATGAACCGTGTTTAATCTTCTGTGGGGTGTTTGTTCAGTTGGTAAATGGGGCTGTCAGCTCTGGCCCTCGTGCCAGCAAAGGCATCTGATTTTTCATGTATGGCATTAGTAACATATATATTTTTTAAAAGACAAGTCCAAGGCTTTGAAATATTAGAGGCAAAAGTGATGTTTTTCACTTTCTCTACATTTACTAAAATAAATATTGCGGTTAACATGTCTTCTGCTGGGAGGATGAGTGTAGGCAGAAATCCCTCCCCTCTGCTGTTTTTTTTTTTTTTTTTCATTCTCCAACCCAACCAAATAGTTGCTGGGTTTGAAGTTTAAGTAAATACTTAGACTAGGCAATAGAAATTTCCAGCGAGCTTTCGTCACATTGGTTTTGAGCTCTGTCAGACGAGAGAGGCGAGCCACCGCCCTCCTCCAACCCCAGCTTTTCAGTTTCCCGGCTTGATGGATATAGAGGTTGTTAGGCTTGGCCCCTGGCCTCAGCCTGAAGGAAGCTGTTACATCGTACATTTCAGGTAGGTTTAACTCAGCCTTCTGTTTTAACTGATTTCAGTTTTTAAATTTGAATTGCTCTCAGGGAACTCCCCTATGGCCACCCCAGCTTCGGGTTGCTACTTCCACAGTTCTTAACAGGCAGGATGGGATTGGCTGAGCGTTTCAGGGCGGTCCATCAGGATGGAGGCCATCGAGAAGCAGAAGCAGGAGTGCCCTTCCTTCCCGCTGAATCCTGGGACTGTGGGGAGTGAGGGTCTGAGGACCCGCTGTTCACCAGGCAGGTCGAGGACTTCTGGAGGGAGCTCGAGATTTGTACAGAGATAACCTGATGGTTGATTTTGTGAATCTGTGGTTGTGTTTGACAGTGATCCCCAGGATGGACTTGGGGTCATCATCAGACAACCTGAACATTTCATAGTACCTTTGCCAAGTTGGAGAATTCTCCTAGCTTACATGGCTCCTGGCATCCAACTTGGAGAAAACTGTTAATCAATACATGTTTTTAAAAAAATCCTTAACACAAGGAGTCCTTTTTCTCCTTCAAGTTGGACTAAAGCTCAGAACTGTAAAGTTATCAGGTCAGTTGGCTCAGCTGTTTGTTTTTCATAAATTTGGCAATGTTTTTGAGAAATCTTATTTTTCAGACTACTTTGTGTGAATGGAAGGTGACATTTCTATTTTGTTTTCAGGATTTGGAAAACTCAGCAGTGGCCACAGGAGATGTGTATAAGAGACAGCTTCTATGCAGAGTACATCATGAGAAACGCTAGGCTGGAAGAAGCACAAGCTGGAATCAAGACTGCCAGGAGAAATATCAATAACCTCAGATATGCAGATGACACCACCCTTATGGCAGAAAGTGAAGAAGAACTAAGAGCCTCTTGATGAAAGTGAAGGAGGAGAATGAAAAAGTTGATTTAAAGGTCAACATTCAGAAAACGAAGATCATGGCATCTGGTCCCATCACTTCATGGCAGATAGATGGGAAACAGTGGAAACAGTGTCAGACTTCATTTTTTTGGGCTCCAAAATCACTGCAGATGGTGACTGCAGCCATGAAATTAAAAGATTCTTACTTCTTGGAAGGAAAGTTATGACCAACCTACATAGCATATTGAAAAGCAGAGACATTACTTTGCCAACAAAGGTCTAGTCAAGGCTATGGTTTTTCCAGTGGTCATATATGGATGCGAGAGTTGGACTGTGAAGAAAACTGAGTGCCAAAGAATTGATGCTTTTGAACTGTGGTACTGGAGAAGACTCTTGCGGATCCTTTGGACTGCAAGGATATCCAATCAGTCCATCCTAAAGGAGACCAGTCCTGGGTGTTCATTGGAAGGACTGATGCTGAAGCTGAAACTCCAATATTTTGGTTACCTCATGCGAAGAGTTAACTCATTGGAAAGACCCTGACGCTGGGAGAGAGTGGGGGCAGGAGGAGAAGCGGATGACAGAGGATGACATGCCTGGATGGTATCACTGACTCGATGCAATGAGTTTGCGAGAACTCCGGGAGTTGGTGATGGACAGGGAGGCCTGGTGTGCTGTGATTCATGGGGTCACAAGGAGTAGGACATGACTGAATGACTGAATTGAACTGAACTGGAAATGCTTTTGTACATAAAAAGAAACCACCAACAAAATGAGAAGGCAACCTACTGAATGGGAGAAGATATCTGAAATATATATCTAGTAAGGGGTTAATGTATCTATTAATAATAAATACATTGCACAGAAATAATATAAACAGTTGCCAATAAAGCAATACAACACAACGCTGGCATATTGTTGGTACTCAATAAATATTTGCTGAATGAATTAAATAAAGAAAGAAATGTATTTAAAACTCATGACCTTCATCCTTGAACAATGAAGTCTTGCTCTAGTAAAAGATCTTCTTTCTAGTCCTTGGGATTCCATGCTATTACAAAGGAAATTTGAAACCAGCCCCCATGCCAGGCAAGATTCTCCAATGAAGAAAGGAGACTACTCCCCTCCTTTTCTTCAGTCTGAGTCCTTTCATCTTAGCCCTGATTCCATCCCAGTTATGCTATTAAAAAAAAAAGGTCAGTCTATATTCTTATGTATGTATCTTTATATTATCTTTTCCTAATTCTTTCTTCTTACCTTTCCTTTATCTTTCTTCCTTATCTTACTCAATTGGCTGATACCTTGTATCTGACTTTCCTATAATTACTTCAATTATGTCCTAAAAAGGATTTTTCTCTCTGTTCTGTTTCCCCCCACCCCATTTTTTGTTCTGAGGAAATCCCATGATCCACAGTCCTTGATTTACACTTTTATTCTCTACCTCCCTTTCACCTACCACATCAGATCAGTCTTCCCAATATATTGCCAGTGTGGCTCCCTAAATAAGACCTTTATTATCTGGATTTTTATGAGGCTCTGTCATCTGGACTTCAGCAACAGCCTCTACATCGTATCTCTGCTTTCAGTTTTCTCTTCCGAACATGTCTTTCCTCACTGCTTTCAGCGTGAGCTGAGTCATCAACTACAAGGTAAAGGCATCCTAAAGGCTCACCAGTAATTGGTAGGTGGGTCTGCAAGTCCTGGATTTCCTTTGCTTCAAGTTTGAATCCAGTGTTTTGTAGAACATTACTTAGGTCACTGACAGTAACCTTGCCTCCTTAATAAAAACAAGAGAAAATAGATAAGAATGTCATGAAATGAAAAATTGAGACTGTCAACACTTACCTAGAAATAAAAGCACAAAAGAGCTTTACAGCAAGTTGTATGCAATAAGAAACAAAATATGATCCCAAAACTAATTGGGAGAAGTTTATACTGGGGAGAAAAATGTAAAGAAAGAGTTTGGCAACTCTGGTAAATTAGACAATGACAACAACCAAATCATGTCATTCTGGTCAAAAAGTAAGATCTGAAACTTCCTACAGTAACAATAAATTGGCTTCTTAATGTAATTTATACTACAGAAAAACTAGTTAATGAGGCAGACTTTCTAAATACAAAATGACAAGAAGAAATCACAGAAGGAATGACTGATATAAACACATAAAAATGAAAAGTGTCTGTATACTGAAGTACAACATAGTGGACAGAAAGTAATTTGGTGGCTGCCTAGGTCTGCGAGGGTTATAGGGAATGGGGAGTGACTGCTAATTAGTGCAGCTTCTTTTTGGTGATGAAAATGTTCTAAATTGATTGTAGTGATGGTTACACAACTCTGTTACTATACTAAAAAGTACTGAATTATACATTTTAAATGGCTGAGTTATAAGGTGTATAAATTATATTTTAATAAAACTGTTGTTAAAAAATACAACATAATAAAATAAAGATGCAAACAACCAAATGGAAAAATATTTTCTATAGACATGACAATGTGCTAATATCCTTATAAAGAAGTCATTGAAATTAATAGGAAAAATGCAAAGATGCCATAGAATAATGGATAAGATGCCAGACAAATAATTAAAAGACTGAAAAATATAATGATATAAACCATTTTCAACTTCACCAATAAAAAAATACTCCAGTTTTCATCTGTCAAATTAGCAAGGCTCAAAAAAATGTGAAACAATATATAGTGGCCAACACATAAGAGTAATGGGTACTCTTATTCATTTATATACATCAAAGAGTTAAGATCCTTTGACCTAGTAATTCTAGTTGGAAAACTCTATCTAAAAATGATTTTAAAGTTGAATAAATATTTACGTATAAAGATCACATATGTATAACAGCAAAGCATTACAGACTATCTAAATGTTCAATAAGAAAAGAAAAATCAAACCAGCATTACAGCAAATGTTAAAGGGACTTACATAGTCAAGAAATACAAGAAAAGAAAAAAGATCTACAAAATCAACCACAAACTATTAAGAAAATGGCAATAGGAACATATATCAATAATTACTTTAAATGTAAATGGATTAAATGCTCCAACCAAAAGACACAGGCTGGCTGAATGGATATAGAAACAAGACCCATATCTATGCTGTCTACAGAAAACCCACTTCAGATCTAAAGACACATATGGACTGAATATGAGAGGATGGAAAAATATATTCCATGCAAATGAGAAACAAAAGAAAGCTGGAGTAGCAATCCTCATATCAGACAAAATAGACCTTAAAGAAGATTACAAGAGATAAGGAAGGACACTACATAATGATCAAGGGATCAATCCAGGTGGAAGACATAACAACTGTAAATATCTACGCACCCAACACAGGAGCACCTCAATGCATAAGACAAACACTAACAGACATAAAAGGAGAAATTGACAGTAACACAATAATAGTAGGAGACTTTAACCTCCAACTCACACCAATGGACAGATCATCAAAACAGAAAATTAATAAGGAAACACAAGTCTTAAATGATACATTAGATGAGATGGATCTCATTTTTATCTTCAGGACATTCCATCCAAATGCAGAAGAATACACCTTCTTCTCAAGTGCACATAAAATATTCTCCAGGATAGACCACATCTTGGGTCACAAATCAAATCTCAGTAAATTTAAGAAAACTGAAATCATATCAAGAATCTTCTCTGACCACAGCATTATGAGACTAGATATCAATTACAAGAAAAAAACTATAAGAAACAGAAACACATGGAGATTAAACAACACATTTCTAAATAGCCAACAGGTTACTAAAGAAATCAAAAGGAAAAAAAAATTTATAGAAACAAATGACCATAAAAACACGACAACTCAAAACCTATGGGATGCAGCAAAAGCAGTTCTAAGGGGGAAGTTTACAGCAATACAATCCTACCTCAAGAAACAAGAAAAACATCTAACAGACAACTTAACTTTACATCTAAAACAATTGGAAAAAAAAGAACAAAAACCCTCCAAAATTAGTAGAAGGAAAGAAATAATAAAGATCCAAGCAGAAATAAATGAAAAAGAAATGAAAGAAACAATAGTAAAGATTAATAAAACTAAAAGCTGGTTATTTGAGAAGATAAACAAAATTGACAAGCCTTTAGACTCATCAAGAAAAAAAGAGAGGAGAATCAAATCAACAAAATTAGAAATGAGAAAGGAGAAGTTACAACAGACAATCCAGAAATACAAAGGATTATAAGAGACTATTATGAACAACTATATGGCAATAAAATGGATAACCTGGAAGAAATGGACAGATTCTTAGAAAAGTTCAATCTTCCATGACTGAACCAGGAAGAAATAGAAATTATGAACAACCCAATTACAAGCACTGAAATTGAAACTGGGATAAAAAAATCTCCCAAAAAACAAAAGCCCAGGACCAGATGGCTTCACAGGAGAATTCTATCAAACATTTAGAGAAGAGCTAATGCCTATCCTTCTAAAACTCTTTCAAAAAATTGCAGAGGAAGGAACACTTCCAAAGACATTCTATGCGGCCACCATCACCCTGATACCAAAACCAGACAAAGACAACACAAAAAAAGAAAACTATAGGCCATTATCATTGATGAACATAGATGCAAAAATCCTCAACAAAATTTTAACAAACAGAATTCAGCAATACGTCAAAAAGCTCACACATCATGATCAAGTTGGGTTTATTCCAGGGATGCAAGGATCCTTCAGTATATGCAAATCAATCAATGTGATACACCGTATTAACATACTGAAAGATAAAAACCATAGATGCAGAAAAAGACTTGGACAAAATTCAGCACCCATTAATGATCAAAGCTCTTCAAAGAATGGGCATAGAAGGAACCTACCTCAATTAGTAAAGGCCATATATGATAAACCTAGAACAAACATTTTTCTCAATGGTTAAAAACTGAAAGCATTTCCCCTAAGATCAGGAATAAGACAGGTGTGCCCACTTTCACCACTGTTATTCAACATAGTTCTGGAAGTCCTAGCTATAGCAATCAGAGAAGAAAAAGAAATAAAAGGAATCCAGATTGGAAAAGAAGAAGTAAAGCTCTCATCATTTGTAAATGACATGATACTGTACATAGAAAACCCTAAAGATAGTATCAGAAAATTACTAGAGCTTGCCTTGAGAACCCAATGAACAGTATGAAAAGGCAAAATGATAGGATACCAAAAGAGGAACTCCCCAGGTCAGTAGGTATCCAACACGCTACTGGAGATCAGTGAGAAATAACTCCAGAAAGAATGAAGGGATGGAGCCAAAGCAAAAACAATACCCAGCTGTGGATGTGACTGGTGATAGAAGCAAGATCCAATGCTGTAAAGAGCAATATGGCATAGGAACCTGGAATGTCAGGTCCATGAATCAAGGCAAATTGGAAGTGGTCAAATAAGAGATGGCAAGAGTGAACGTCGACATTCTAGGAATCAGCGAACTAAAATGGACTGGAATGGGTGAATTTAACTCAGATGACATTATATCTACTACTGCGGGCGGGAATTCCTCAGAAGAAATGGAGTAGCCATCATGGTCAACAAAAGAGTCTGAAATGCAGTACTTGGATGTAATCTCAAAAACGACAGAATGATCTCTGTTCGTTTCCATTCTCTGTTCGTTTCCATTCCATTCTCTGAGATGCTTCCGATCTCTGTTCATTCAATATCACAGTAATCCAAGTCTATGCCCCAACTAGTAACACTGAAGAAGCTGAAGTTGAACAATTCTATGAAGACCTACAAGACCTTTTAGAACTAACATCCAAAAAGATGTCCTTTTCATTATAGGGGACTAGAATGCAAAAGTAGGAAGTCAAGAAACACCTGGAGTAACAGGCAAATTTGGCCTTGGAATGCGGAATGAAGCAGGGCAAAGACTAATAGAGTTTTGCCAAGAGAATGCACTGGTCATAGCAAACACCCTCTTCCAGCAACACAAGAGAAGACTCTACACATGGACATCACCAGATGGACAACACTGAAATCAGATTGATTATATTCTTTGCAGCCAAAGATGGAGAAGCTCTATACAGTCAACAAAAACAAGACCAGGAGCTGACTGTGGCTCAGATCATGGACTCCTCATTGCCAAATTCAGACTTAAATTGAAGAAAGTAGGGAAAACCACTAGACCATTCAGGTATGACCTAAATCAAATCCCTTATGATTAAACAGGATTATACAGTGAAAGTGAGAAATAGATTTAAGGGACTAGATCTGTTAGATAGAGTTCCTGATGAACTATGGCCTGAGGTTTCTGACAATGTATAGGAGACAGCAATCAAGACCATCTCCATGGAAAAGAAAGGCAAAAAAGCAAAATGTCTTTCTGGGGAGGCCTTACAAATAGCTGTGAAAAGAAGAGACGTGAAAAGCAAGGAGAAAAGGAAAGATATAAGCATCCCAATGCAGAGTTCCTAAGAACAGCAAGAAGAGATAAGAAAGCCTTCCTCAGCGATCAATACAAAGAAATAGAGGAAAACAACAGAATGGGAAAGACTAGAGATCTCTTCAAGAAATATTGGAGAAGGAAATGGCAGCCCGCTCCAGTGTTCTTGCCTGGAGAATCCCAGGGACGGGGGAGCCTGGCGGGCTGCAGCCCATAGCGTCACACAGAGCTGGACACGACTCAGCGACTGACACACATCAGAGATCTACAGAAATGGACACAAGTCTGTCTGGATCCAAAGCCCAGGCTCTGTGCCCCGAGCCCCACTGTGTCTATTCAGATTGCCATTTAGCAGCAAGGAGGTCATGCTTTGTCAGATCTCTGATTTGGGATTATGCAGATCAACCAGGTTCTTATCAGGGGCTTGAAGGGAGGCAGAAAAACAAATCTTATTCTTTTGAAAATACTAATGGAAAGAAAAATACAAGTCTTCTGTCCTTTTTCACTTATGATTTTCTTTCCTACCTTGTATTTCTGGCCTATTTTTTTTTTTTTTTCCAAACTGTATCGAAATCTTATATCAGAACTGCCTGCTTTAAGGCAGGGAGTAATTATATTGCTTCTTTGGCTAGCCACTTTCTTGTTCCCGTGTTCCACAGAAGGGATTAAAAAGTCCAAGGAAGTTGGGTCCCCTCCTTAGAGGCCTGTTCTATTTGAAGCTGTGAAAACAAGAAACTGGGAGTTCTACTTGGAGTCCTTCCTTGTGGTCACGATGGCTCATAGGGAGTGGACCATTGAGATGGAGACTTCTTTTACCAAAGCTGCTTTTGGCTCTCCACACCCAGCTCAGAACAGGAAAAGGTAATCACCTTTCCAAGAAAGCCACGATTCATTCTGTTTCCATCTGTACCCATTTAGCTTTCCTTACTTGCTGAAACTTCCCTATCAAAGACCTTATCGAGGAAGGTTGTTTTTAGACATTGAGTAATTTTCTGGCTACACATAGGTAAAGAGCATGAAAAACTCTCTGTTGAAGATGTTGTGCACACTCCCTGGGTGAGAGTCCCTCTCATCCAGGGTAGAGGAACATCTACGAGTCACACAAGCAGCTAGCCTGTTTTCTAGCCTCAAAATTTCTGTATTGCAGAAAGAGGGGCTGTTTGTTGCCTTGTGAAAGTTCCTTGGCAAGAGTTCCATGTTTCTCTGTTCCGTTGGCAAGTTAGGTTTTTTCAGTTCTAGAGGATTAATGGCAGGGTTTCTGCTGGTCTCAAAGTGAGCTTTGAAGATAAAAGCTGAGGACATGCCACTAGACTGTCAGAGTGATGTACGAGATCTAACGTGTGCCACTTTGCCACCACTACCAAGGGTTCATCCTTTGGTCTGTAAATAGGCAGAGACTTGCAAGGGAAAGCACAGCCAACATTTGGAGGAAGTTCTGCCACGTGCTGGGCACTGAGCTGCTGAACGCATTCCTATTCCTCCTCACGCCTTGCCACAGGTGAAGATGGTGTCACTATCCCATCTTCATAGTCAAAGAAACAGGTACAAAATCACGGACTTGTTCAAGATCGTATGGCTGATAAGGGATACAAACACCTGAGATTTGAAGCTCTTTCCAAAGACTGTTCTCTCTGTGAAATATCACTGTCCGTACAGTCCTCAGAGGTATCTTGTTTGGTCCCTGAAGTTAGTACATTTCAAGTAGAAGGGCACATGGCGTTGCTGAAGGCATTTCATTCCATCACAACATTCTTACCGATTTTGGGCCTGAATCGGTTTCCCTGTAACTTTCACCCAGGCATTGGTCATGGTTCTAGCTTCAGAAGCCATAGAGAAGCCATTCAGAAGCCTTTTCATCTGAGAACCCTTCTGATAGCCCTAGTATGTCAGTCAAGGTCCGTGGGAGACAGAAGCCACACAGCAACCTGACCAGGAAACGTTCAAGTTTTAACCAGGAATTGTTAACTAGGACCAGGAGATGGGTGGCCAAAGGGTGAAAAGAACTCCCCGGATTATAGGAAATCAGCCTGGGGATTGAGAGCGCCTCCCCCAGCTGTCTGAGATTCAGACCCACTGCATGGTGGGGCTGCTCAGGTACCACAGGCTGAGACTGGCAAACAGGACACCAGCAGCCCCTTTGGATGCCCACGGAATTCAACAGGAAGCCATCCGGGGGATGTTATTGGACTCACTGGGGTACCGGCGAGGGCTTCAGTTCCTGAGGAACCACCTGAGGGCAGAACCTCAGCTGAGTTGCTGCTGAAGGTATCACAGAACTTGCCAGGAAACTTCCTGCAGAGGAGCTGTCAGACTCCTTAGGGAGCCTGTTGGGGTGTCTGTAGAACCTGCTGGGAGCCTCCCTTGGGGGTGCCACTTACACATGCTGGAGAGGGGTGCTGCTGCCTGCCTGCTGGCCAAGCACCAAAGGAGCAAGTAAAAAAGGCACACCTGAAGCAGGAAGCAAAGCCCCTTACCTCCCAGCGTCCCTCCAGCACCTGCTGCTGATAAAGGTTAATGTCATGTCAGTGGGCAAAGGGGAAAAGGTGATGGGGCTGGCTGCCAGTATCACCCACAGGGCAATGAAGGGTGAATTTGAAGCTGAGAGGCAGTGCGTGACAACTGCCATATTCACTTTAAAGGGGTCCTGGATCCGAGGACCTGTGCTGTCCTCGTCAGCTCCTCCTGTCTCCCAGTCTGTTGGTTCTTCCGTCGTAAGCTTTTGTGTGCTGGTCGCTCAGTCGTGTCTGACTCTCTGCAGCCCCACGGCCTGTAGTCCTCCTGGCTCCTCTGCCAATGGAATTCCCCAGACAAGGATTCTGGAGTGGGTTGCCATTCCTTTCTCCAGGGAATCTTCCCAAACCAGGGATTGAGCCCTGGTCTCCTGTGTTGCAGGCAGATTATCATCTGAGCCACGCTTGGGAGCTCTGTTGCAGTACCCAAATCTAAATACAAGGTCTCGTACACAGACAGTCTGGGGACTGCGGAGCATCCCTGAGGTCCTTTCACAGGGTTGGTGAGGCTGAAATTCTTTCTCTGAGAATGCTGAGTCACCCTGCTTTCCCACGCTTATATTTTTCACATGTGCATAGTGGGGTTTTCCAGGGGCTCCCCAACGTGGGGTGACATCACCACTCTGCTGGCTGATGGAGTGTGTGCTCGTGTGTCCTGAGGTTTTAAAGTTCCCTTGGTTTTCATTCCGAATATAATAAATTGTGTGTGTGTGTGTGTGTGTCCCACGTAAATAAAACCTCTTTGGGGATCTCAACAGTTTTTAAGAGCACAAAGGAATCCCGACACCATTTGAGAACCACTGATCTAAAGATAACCACTGATCTAGTTAGAGCTATAACTTCCTTCACTTTAAGGTATTACAATTTATTCATGTTTTCTAAGGATTTGGATTTATGACAGGGATTTCTTTGACTTAACTGGAAGAGGGAATGGAAAGCAGAGAAGAATAAGGATGATTGTTTTTGTTCCAGATCCAGAGAAACATGACATTTTCAGGCTGCAATAAATGGTGCAGGTCCTATTTGGTCTTTGATGCAAAACAGACTTAGATTCAAATACTAGCTGTATCATTTAGCCCTAACCCCAGCCAATGTATTTAACCTCTCTGAGCCTTGTGAATCCTGCTTTGTAAATAATTTCTGCTCCATGGAGTTGTCAGGAGGATGAATGACAGCGCACCTATAAAGTATCTGGCGTATACTGGTTGCTTAATGAAGGTTCCCTTCTCTCTCTCCGCTTATTCTTACCCTGAGAAGAACGGACCTGCCTAAGAACCCCATGGGTAATGCAGAATTCAGGCCTCCGGTCTCTTAGTCCTGTGCCTATCCATTTATTCTGAAGACAGTTTTTGATTATGTCATGCAGGACCAGGTTGATTATTGATTAAAAGGCACTGACCCATTGGATCATTTCTTTGGTCTCCAGTCCTTTCCCAAACATGCTTTTTTTTTTTTTTTTGGAGTTGAACACATTTTTAGGCCCTAAGCTTTTTCTGGCTGTGAAAGTGTTAGTAGCTCAGTTGCATCTGACTTTTTGTGACCCCGTGGACTTACAGCCTGTCAGGCTCCTCTGTCCATGGAATTCTCCAGGCAAGAATACTGGAATGGGTAGCCATTCCCTTCTCCAGGGGATCTTTCCGACCCAGGGATCGAACCTGGGTCTCCTGCATTGCAGGAAAACTCTTTACAATCGGAGTCATCAGGAGTTTTAGGCTCTAGGCTTATTTAGAACTTAAGGAATATCTATCTTCTTCATATATATATATATATATATATATAGAGAGAGAGAGAGAGAGAGAGAGGAATATCTTCTTTAATTACAGGGCCTCTCACTTTCACAGGCCTCTTCCAAGAACCTAAGAGCACCTTACCTGGACATATTGTGAATTATGCAGAAGTAAGATATTTTATCTGATGTCTGTTAGGGCAACCTTTTTTCCTCCTGATTTTCCCTCTGTCACACTGCTCCTTCGGTATGGTGACTCCGGAGTGGCCACAGGCGTTTTGGGGCTTCAAGACTCCCAGAACTAGACCATCCCACAATTATGTATTGGTTTCTGCAAGTAATATGATACCTTTCTGTTCTCATCTGACAAATGTTGCGTGAAGAACAAACTGCCCTCTGTAAAGAACCCTGAGGTCTGTGGACATAGGTCCTGTACCAAAGAAGTGTTAATTTCATTCTCTGCTAAATGCATCACTTTAAAATGAGGAAACTGAGGTTGAATTGCTTCAAAGTAGAATGGGAAAA
>SJYX01008006.1:103948-133488 GCA_006410675.1 Oreotragus oreotragus | reverse complement strand
TCTCCTTGCAGTCCAAGGGACTCTCAAGAGTCTTCTCCAACACCACAGTTCAAAAGCATCAATTCTTTGGCACTCAGCTTTCTTTGTAGTCCAACTCTCACATCTGTACATGACTACTGGAAAAATCATAGCTTTGACTAGACGGACTTTTGTTGACAAGATAATGTCTCTGCTTTTTAATATGCTGTCTAGTTGGTCATAACTTTTTTTCCAAGGAGCAAGTATCTTATAATTTCATGGCTGCAATCACCATCTGCAGTGATTTTGGAGCTCAAAACAATAAAGTCTGCCACTGTTTCTCCATCTATTTGCCATTAATTGATGGGACCAGATGCCATGATCTTTGTTTTCTGAATGTTGAGCTTTAAGTTCAACATTTTGTAATTATATATAATGTATATTATATATAAAATATATTTATGTATCCATTGAGTATAAAAGAAATTGCTCTGAAACAGGCTGATATGTGAATACCCTGGTCGATACCATTACTGGCCAGTGAAAGGCATGAAAGTAGCTAGTACATAGACTCACCTTCCTGGGTTTATTTCCATTCATAGAGGTGTGTTTCCTGTCATCACACCTAGGATGCTAGGTGATTTTTCATACACTATTGTTCCCTTTTTAAAAAAAAAAAGCAAGTTACTTATTTCTCTAGCCAACTCATGGCAAACAGACCTGGTTTTTTTCCTGCCAGTGTTTTCTCTCTCCATTGCATATGATGGCTTCAAACTATATCCATGTGTTTGTTTTTGTGGTAAAAGGAAGGTGGGAAATGGGAACATTTCTAATAAGGAAAGGAAGCCAAGATGGACAGAGTGCTGCCTCTTTGCTGTTTGCAGTCGGTCTAAATGAAGTCTGATGAAAGAAAGATACCCTGGATGAATTCCTTTCAACCCTGGCTTGAAATCTTGGGACCTCAGAAATATTGCAGCCTGAAATCTCTTTCAACCTTGAGTTCATTTAGAGCGACAAAAAATGTATTGATGAGAGGACGTGCAAAACCCAGAGGGACTGAGCGTAAATCTTTATCTCTTTCCTCTGATGCCCTGTGTTTACTTCACGTTACCTCTGAAGAAGTCAGTTGTGTATCAAGAGGTAGGGGGTGGGGACACCCTTCATCTCTAGTAATGGGGGGTCTTCTCCAGATGCTAAGAAAGGAATAACTTCCCTAACTACCATCTATGTGTTGCTTACTGTGTTGCTACCAGTTTGCTTATGGGTGTTTACATACACCAGTGGAGACCAGTCCTGGGTGTTCACTGGAAGGACTGATGCTGAAGCTGAAACTCCAGTACTTTGGCCTCCTGATGAGAATAGCTGACTCATTTGAAAAGACCCTGATGCTGGGAAAGATTGAGTGCGTGAGGAGAAGGGGACAACAGAGGATGAGATCATTGGTTGGCATCACTGACTCAATGGCCATGAGTTTGGGTAAACTCCGGTTGTTGGTGATGGTCAGGGAGGCCTGGCGTGCTGCGGTTCATGGGGTTGCAAAGAGTTGGACACGACTGAGTGACTGAACTGAACTGAACTGAATGATCTTTTCCCAAACCTCCTCGGCAGTTATTGGGTTTTGTTGTTGTTTTCCTTTCTTTACTGAGACTAAGCAAGATTAGATGACTTGCCTACAGTCACACAGCTAATAAGTGGAAGAGCTGGGATCTGAATCCAAGTTTGGGTAACACTATATTGTCTTCCTCGAGGACTTTACCATGTCAGAGACGACTGGTCCTCAAAAGTCGTCCTCAGAACCATCTGTCTATCACTTGTCCATCACTAAATTACCTCGGTACTAAAGAAAACAAATTTATTTCTCAGGCATCCTTACCACTGGTGCTTCAGGGTGCTGTTGTAAAGTTATCTCTTGCATGATCATTAATAGTATGAAAGACGCTCGTTCTGGACCCAAGTTTCTATTCTGTCCCCATGGCCGACTAGGTAATCTGTCTGGGTTGCAGTTTATTCTTGCACAGGATGGTGCTGACAGTGCCTGCTTTGCTGGGTTGTCATGTACAGTAGATAAGATTGTGTAGCGCCACTGCACGGGCGGCGCTTAGTAAGTGCATGTTCTGGCTGGTGGGCCGCGTGCTCTGCTCGTTATGAGATGCTTCATCAGCTGCTCTACTACGACTGCTGCCAGCCTTCTCGTGATCCAGTGATTCCTGGGGAGGGTTTGTGGTTGCTTTCATCATTCAGAAGGGACAGTTCTCTTCCGGGGAGGGTACCCACTTCTGTGTTTAAAATCAGAAGGCAGAAGAGGATGGTACTCCTAAATCCTGTTTTTTATGCCAAAGCCTGGGATTATTTTCATGTAGACTTGATGGATTAAGAGAATAAACAAATCAGTTAATAAAAATTTATGTCCGGGGGGTTATGTGGGAGCCCAGAGCTACTTTGTCACAGTTATCACTGTGTGTTAGGACTGTATCTGTCTTGTTGACTGTCTTTCATCCTTCAGCACTCAGATCAAAAGAAGCTTTCAGAAAGTCTCCAGACTAGAGCACTCAACCTCTTTGTAAGCAATAACTGGAAGTGTGTTGTTTAGTGTCTGCTTTGCTTCTAGAATGTAAGCCCCAGAGGGACAGAAATATGGCCGTCTTATTCATTGCTGTATCCTCCGTGCCTAACCCAGCTCAATCCATTCAGCAGTTAGTAATATTTGATAAATGAACAAACTTTCACTACCAGCACGCACGTGAAAGATAGGAGACAGGTTATTCTGGCCTGCATGCCTTTCCACTTTACTGTGATCCATAACCTAGATGCAACCATTTTAGAAAACAGTTTGGTGTTTAAAATGTTGAATGTAAATCTACATTGTGACTCCACTGTTCTTCCCACAGAGATTTACCCTAGAGAAATGAGAGCATATGTATACATAAACACTTGTATGTTAATGTAAGTTTTCGTGTTTGTACTTGCAGTGTTTATTTGTAAAAGCAAAAAACTGGAGGAAAAAAAAAATCTTCTCAGAAGTTGAATGAATAAACTAATTGTAGTGTATCCATACAGTAGAGTACTACTTAGTAATAAGTAGATGAGCTATTGATACATACAACATAGATATATTTTAAAATAAATATGCTGAGTGAATGAAGCAAGGTGAAAAAGAGAACATATTTTATGATTTCATTTATAGGAAACATTGTAAAAGCAAAAAACTGGAGGAAAAAAAAAATCTTCTCAGAAGTTGAATGAATAAACTAATTGTAGTGTATCCATACAGTAGAGTACTACTTAGTAATAAGTAGATGAGCTATTGATACATACAACATAGATATATTTTAAAATAAATATGCTGAGTGAATGAAGCAAGGTGAAAAAGAGAACATATTTTATGATTTCATTTATAGGAAACACAAACTAAATCTTCAGTGACTGAAAGATCAGTGGCTGCATGGAGAAGGGTAGGGCAAGTCAACTTGAAAAATTGAGTAAAATGTGTGCCGCATTGGTTCAATGAAAGCTATAAAACATTGCTCAAAGAAATTGAACAGCTTCATAAATGGAAAGATGTATCATACACCTGAATCCGAAGATTCACTATTATTAAGGGGTAAGTTATCCCCAAACTGATTTATAGATTCAAAGCAAGCACAGTCAAAATCCCAGAAGGCTTTTTTAGAAAATTGAAATTGACAGCGGTTCTAAAATTGAAATGGAGACACAATGGACCTGAAAAAGCCAAAGCAGTTTTAAGAAAGAAGGACAAAATTATAAGACTGCCTTATTCTAAGACATGGAAAACTAGCGTAATCAAGACTCTGTGGTACTGGTGTAAACTTAGACGTGTAGATCAATGAAACAGAATATAAAGAGTCTAGAAATAGACTCCATGTGTGGTCAGTTTTCTGCAAAAGACCCAAGTCAATTCAGTAGAGGTGGAGTCGGCTTTTCACTACATAGTGCTGGAGCAATTTGATATCCATATGTCAGTTCAGAATAGATCTTGTCCTAAATACAAGAACTAAAATTATAAGAACTTCTTCAAGGTAACCGTGAAAAAAGTTCTAGTGTGCCTGAGCTAAGCAGTGACTCTTTTTTTAAGTAAGAGACAGAGAACATAATTTATAAAAGAAATCACTGGGTTTCATCAAAATTAGCAACACTTGAAAAGGCACTTCTAAGAAAATAAAAAGGCAATTTATAGACTGGGAAAAATATTTTCAGTAGAGGCCGTCTCCTTCCAGTGGCTTCTCTTGTTTCCGAGCGTGGGCTCTAGGGCGCACAGGACTTCAGTAGTCGTGTCACGTGAGCTCAGTAGTTGGGGCTCCCGGGCCCTCGAGCACCGGCTCAGCAGTTGTGGCACACGGGCACAGCTGCTCTGTGGCATGTGGGATCTTCCTGGATCAGGGACTGAACCTACATCTCGTGCATTGGCAGGCTGATTCTTCTCCACTGAGCCACCAGGGAAGCCTGTGGATTTCATGAGAGTCACAGCTTTGAGTTGCTTCTTCTGTCTTATTTGTGAGANGCACACGGGCACAGCTGCTCTGTGGCATGTGGGATCTTCCTGGATCAGGGACTGAACCTACATCTCGTGCATTGGCAGGCTGATTCTTCTCCACTGAGCCACCAGGGAAGCCTGTGGATTTCATGAGAGTCACAGCTTTGAGTTGCTTCTTCTGTCTTATTTGTGAGACACGGCTTTTACCAGTTTATCTTTTCAAAGAAGTTAGAAGAGTCATAAATACCTTTTTTTTTTTTTCCTATTTCCAGATTCTCTGTGGCCCAAAATCCGGGTTCCATTAAAAGTTGTGAGAACAGCTGAAAACAAGTTGAGTAACCGCTTCTTCCCTTACGATGAAATCGAGACAGAGGCCGTCCTGGCTATTGATGATGATATTATCATGCTGACCTCTGATGAACTGCAGTTCGGTTATGAGGTAAGGAGGTCTCAAACAGTGCGTTTTCGTATTTAATATTTATTGCCCATTATTGCTTGTCTTTTCTAATACAGAGGGTTATATTTCATTCTCTGAAGTTGTGATTTGTAGTAGTACCCAAAAACTGTGCTTGGGAGTGTGGGTCACGAAGCTGTTCTTTCAAGCTTCGGGGAACCCCTATTCCAAAATGACAGTTGCGCTGTCTGCCAGTTTGGGGGACTCCCAAGGAGAGTCCCAGGGGATGTTTTCAAAAGAGTGTCTGTGAGATTTAACAAGCCCTTTACTGAGGTCTCCATGAAGAGCACTGCCTAGACTCAAGCAGCTGGGCACGGCCACAATAAAAACATCAGTAAGTGAAGAAGCTGGCGACACTGACAGAAGGAAAGCGGACCCCGCTGATGGCTTGCTTTCTGAGTTTTAAGTGCAGAGGCTGGCTGCCTGTCTTTGGGGAGAAGCATTCTCTATCACCGTTCATTCAGTGAGGCTGATGGATTAGGCCGGGTTCAAGGGTTAAGTATGGAGACCAGGAAAGGTCTCCCCAGGGGAAAGTGCTAGAGCTGAGGCCTGGTGAAAAGCACTAGGAATTGATGTGTCCTGTCAGGGAAGATGTCCGCAAGATGCGTGATGGCGACAGGCAGAGGCCTGGAGCTGTGGGGGCGAATTGGGGGTATCAGAGCCAAGCAAAACAGGGTGTACACATCAATTAGCCACAGCTGGCACAAGGGAAAGTGGGGGAATTTATCCCCAGTAGTCATCCTGCTTTGGGGAGAGAGGTAACTGTCTTCTTTAGTTGACTCAGGGTCTGTTAAATTTGAGGTTCTAAGAAATCATGAAACTTTATTTAATGAAGCCATATTTGGTACATGTGTTATAGAAATTTATTTTCTAGGCCTTAAAAGTGGATTTTTTTTCTTGTTTTTTTAAATTATCAAAGTAAGATAGCACATTTATAGGAGACTTGGAAAATACAGAACAAAGTTACATATAGTTCTGCTATATATTACAGTTCTTTTTTTAAAGTAGGTAAATTAAGATTTTTAGTTGGAGTTTCAATATCAGACTTTCAAAAATTAATAGAATGAATATGCAGAAAAGTAGAAAGCTATAATCGACCTGAAAGGCACCATGAACCAATTCGGCATAATTAAGATTCATACAGCTTGCACACAATAATAGGATACAAATTCTGTTCAAGTTCCCATAGACTGTAAACTAGGAGACGCTGGAACATAGCCAGGGCCATAAAGCAAGGTGCAAAAGTCTCGTGGTCTAAAGGTATTGAAATCATAGAGTCTGTTCTCTTAGCACTGGGGAATTATGTTAGAAATCATATTTTTAAAGATATGAAAATAACTCACCTATTTTCCAAGAGATATCTTTGATTTAGCCATTAAAAGCCTCAATAAAGTTAGAAGACTGAAAAACAACACAGTTATTGCAGAGAAGAAAGCATTTAAATAAGAAATTAATATCAAAGATACTTTAGAAAACCTCGTGTATTTGGAAATTCAGTGTCCACTAAAAGTGGATTTTAAAGGGAAGAAATAGGAATTCCCCCCTGTGACCACCAGCACCAAAAATTAAAAGCTCATATTCCCCCAGGTGTAATCCCAGGCTCCTACGTCCATGGAATTTTCCAGGCAAGAGTACTGGAATGGACTGCTATTTCCGTCTCCAGGGGATTTTCCTTACCGAGGGGTTGAGCCCAGGTCTCCTGCACTGCAGGCACACGTGTTACCCTCTGAGCCACCAGGGAAGCCTTTTCATATATGGGCTTTGCTGGTGGCTCAGAGGGTAATGCGTGTGCCTCCAGTGCAGGAGACCTGGGCTCGATCCCTGGGTCGGGAAGATCCCCTGGACAAGGAAATGGCAACCCACTCCAGGATTCTTGCCTGGAGAATCCCATGGACATAAATAATTTAACATATATGGAAATACATAAAAAGAATTATATATAATGCATATTATATATAAATAACTATATATCAGTTCAGTCGCTCAGTCGTGTCTGACTCTTTGTGACCCCATGGATTGCAGCATGCCAGGCCTCCCTGTCCATCACCAACTCCTGGAGCTTACTCAAACTCCTTTCCATTGAGTCGGTGAAGCCATCCATCCATCTCATCCTCTGTCGTCCCCTTCTCCTCCCGCCCTCAATCTTTCCCAGCATCAGAGTCTTTTCAAATGAGTCATCTCTTCACATCAGGTGGCCAAAGTATTGGAGTTTCAGCTTCAAAATCAGTCCTTCCAATGAACACCCAAGACTGATTTNGGCCTGGCGTGCTGCGGTTCATGGGGTTGCAAAGAGTTGGACACGACTGAGTGACTGAACTGAACTGAACTGAATGATCTTTTCCCAAACCTCCTCGGCAGTTATTGGGTTTTGTTGTTGTTTTCCTTTCTTTACTGAGACTAAGCAAGATTAGATGACTTGCCTACAGTCACACAGCTAATAAGTGGAAGAGCTGGGATCTGAATCCAAGTTTGGGTAACACTATATTGTCTTCCTCGAGGACTTTACCATGTCAGAGACGACTGGTCCTCAAAAGTCGTCCTCAGAACCATCTGTCTATCACTTGTCCATCACTAAATTACCTCGGTACTAAAGAAAACAAATTTATTTCTCAGGCATCCTTACCACTGGTGCTTCAGGGTGCTGTTGTAAAGTTATCTCTTGCATGATCATTAATAGTATGAAAGACGCTCGTTCTGGACCCAAGTTTCTATTCTGTCCCCATGGCCGACTAGGTAATCTGTCTGGGTTGCAGTTTATTCTTGCACAGGATGGTGCTGACAGTGCCTGCTTTGCTGGGTTGTCATGTACAGTAGATAAGATTGTGTAGCGCCACTGCACGGGCGGCGCTTAGTAAGTGCATGTTCTGGCTGGTGGGCCGCGTGCTCTGCTTGTTATGAGATGCTTCATCAGCTGCTCTACTACGACTGCTGCCAGCCTTCTCGTGATCCAGTGATTCCTGGGGAGGGTTTGTGGTTGCTTTCATCATTCAGAAGGGACAGTTCTCTTCCGGGGAGGGTACCCACTTCTGTGTTTAAAATCAGAAGGCAGAAGAGGATGGTACTCCTAAATCCTGTTTTTTATGCCAAAGCCTGGGATTATTTTCATGTAGACTTGATGGATTAAGAGAATAAACAAATCAGTTAATAAAAATTTATGTCCGGGGGGTTATGTGGGAGCCCAGAGCTACTTTGTCACAGTTATCACTGTGTGTTAGGACTGTATCTGTCTTGTTGACTGTCTTTCATCCTTCAGCACTCAGATCAAAAGAAGCTTTCAGAAAGTCTCCAGACTAGAGCACTCAACCTCTTTGTAAGCAATAACTGGAAGTGTGTTGTTTAGTGTCTGCTTTGCTTCTAGAATGTAAGCCCCAGAGGGACAGAAATATGGCCGTCTTATTCATTGCTGTATCCTCCGTGCCTAACCCAGCTCAATCCATTCAGCAGTTAGTAATATTTGATAAATGAACAAACTTTCACTACCAGCACGCACGTGAAAGATAGGAGACAGGTTATTCTGGCCTGCATGCCTTTCCACTTTACTGTGATCCATAACCTAGATGCAACCATTTTAGAAAACAGTTTGGTGTTTAAAATGTTGAATGTAAATCTACATTGTGACTCCACTGTTCTTCCCACAGAGATTTACCCTAGAGAAATGAGAGTATATGTATACATAAACACTTGTATGTTAATGTAAGTTTTCGTGTTTGTACTTGCAGTGTTTAATTGTAAAAGCAAAAAACTGGAGGAAAAAAAAAATCTTCTCAGAAGTTGAATGAATAAACTAATTGTAGTGTATCCATACAGTAGAGTACTACTTAGTAATAAGTAGATGAGCTATTGATACATACAACATAGATATATTTTAAAATAAATATGCTGAGTGAATGAAGCAAGGTGAAAAAGAGAACATATTTTATGATTTCATTTATAGGAAACACAAACTAAATCTTCAGTGACTGAAAGATCAGTGGCTGCATGGAGAAGGGTAGGGCAAGTCAACTTGAAAAATTGAGTAAAATGTGTGCCGCATTGGTTCAATGAAAGCTATAAAACATTGCTCAAAGAAATTGAACAGCTTCATAAATGGAAAGATGTATCATACACCTGAATCCGAAGATTCACTATTATTAAGGGGTAAGTTATCCCCAAACTGATTTATAGATTCAAAGCAAGCACAGTCAAAATCCCAGAAGGCTTTTTTAGAAAATTGAAATTGACAGCGGTTCTAAAATTGAAATGGAGACACAATGGACCTGAAAAAGCCAAAGCAGTTTTAAGAAAGAAGGACAAAATTATAAGACTGCCTTATTCTAAGACATGGAAAACTAGCGTAATCAAGACTCTGTGGTACTGGTGTAAACTTAGACGTGTAGATCAATGAAACAGAATATAAAGAGTCTAGAAATAGACTCCATGTGTGGTCAGTTTTCTGCAAAAGACCCAAGTCAATTCAGTAGAGGTGGAGTCGGCTTTTCACTACATAGTGCTGGAGCAATTTGATATCCATATGTCAGTTCAGAATAGATCTTGTCCTAAATACAAGAACTAAAATTATAAGAACTTCTTCAAGGTAACCGTGAAAAAAGTTCTAGTGTGCCTGAGCTAAGCAGTGACTCTTTTTTTAAGTAAGAGACAAAGAACATAATTTATAAAAGAAATCACTGGGTTTCATCAAAATTAGCAACACTTGAAAAGGCACTTCTAAGAAAATAAAAAGGCAATTTATAGACTGGGAAAAATATTTTCAGTATATATTTTCAGTTGGCTATTACTGAAGCGACTTAGCAGCAGCCGCATTCACACCTCTATAATGAGAAAACAAGTCAATTAAAGATTTGAGCAGTTACTTCATAAAAGAAAATATAGAGGTATAGACTAACATATGGAAAAACTCTCCACCTCATAATCATTAGGGCAATTCTACAGTAAAAGCACAGACTTATCACTATACACCCACTGCTGCTGCTGAGTCGCTTCGGTCGTGTCTGACCCTGTGCGACCCCATAGACGGCAGCCCACCAGGCTTCCCCGTCCCTGGGATTCTCCAGGCAAGAACACTGGAGTGGGTTGCCATTTCCTTCTCCAGTGCAGGAAAGTGAAAGTGAAGGCACTCAGTCGTGTCCGACTCTTCACGACCCCATGGACTGCAGCCCACCCACTACTATGACTAAATAAAATTGAAAATACTGACAGTGCCACACGTTGGTTAGATTGTGGAGCAACTTAGAACTCTCATACATTGTTGGTAAAAATGTGAAATGGTACAACCAGTTTGGAAAAACGTTTAGCAGATTCTCATAAAGTTTAAAAAAAAAAAGTTTCACTTTTCTATGACCCAGATTCCAAAAGAAATTCATAGCCTCATTCATAATATAGAAAACCTAGGTACATCAACTTGCAAATGGAGAAACAATATGGAATACCTATGCTGTGCAATATCATTCTGCAATAAAAAGAAAATAAACTCCTGATATATCCAACAACATGGATAAATCTCAGAATTGTTTTACTGAGAGAGTGAAGCCACGTGCAAAAGACCACTTACTGACATGCTCTGCGCATAAAATTCTAGGAAAAACTGTGTTGCCAGGGGTGAGGGTGGACCTGACAGCAAACGAGCAGAAGGGACTTTTCAGGATGGAGATGTTCTCTTATGATTGTGATGATGGTTAGATGGCTGTGTGCTTTCATGAACACAGACTGTGAACTGCTGATTTTATTGTAAGTAAATTGTCTTCCAGTCCTGGAGAAAAATTGTAGGGTGCAGCTAAAGCAGTTCTTAGGGGAAATTTATAACAAGTAAATGCATATGATAGTAAAGAAGAAAAGGTTAAAAGCAGTCACCGAAAGTTTGTTCTATTTTAAGGAGCTAGAAAAAGAAGAGGTAAGTTAAACTCAGAGCAAGTAGAAGGAAAGGATAAAGATAAATGCTAATAAAATCAATAAGCTAGAAAACAGAACAGAAAACTAACAGACACCAAAACTGACTTTTTGAAAAAATTAACAAAATTGATAAATCCCTAGCCAAACCACTCAAAACAAAGGAACACAACTTATCATTATTAGGAATGAAAAGGAATTAAGGAAAGGTTGCCATTATTGATCTTACAGGCGTTTAGAGTATTATAACAAAGAAGGGCTTCCCTGGTGGCTCAGATGGTTAAGAATCTGCCTACAACACAGGAGACCTGGGTTTAATCCCTGGGTGGAGAAAATCCCCTGGAGAAGGAAATGGCTACCCACTCCAGTATTCTTGCCTGGAGAATTCTGAAAGATGACTGCCAAAAAACTAGAACTCATCAATGAATTTGGTAAAGTTGCTGGATACAAAATTAATACATAGAAATCTCTTGAATTCCTATACACTAACAACAGAAGATCAGAAAGAGAAATTAAGGAAACAATCCCATTTACCATCGCATCAAAAAGAATAAAATACCTCAGAATAAACCTACCAAAGGAGGCAAAAGGCCTGTACTTAGAAAATGATAAGATACTCTTGAAAGAAATAAAAGATGATACCAACAGATGGAGAGAGATACGATGTTCTTGGATTGGAAGAATATTGTGAAAATGACTATACTAGTGAAAGCAGTCAACAGAGTCAGTGCAATTCCTATCAAATTACCAGTTGTATTTTTCACAGAATTAGAACAAAATTTTTTACAATTGGTATGGAAACAAAAAAGATCCCCAAAAGCCAAAGCAATCTTAAGGAAGCAGAATGGAGCTGGAAGAATCAAGCTCCCTGACTTCAGACTATACTACAAAGAGATGGTCATCAAAACAATATGGTATGGGCACAAAACCAAATATGGATCAGTTGAACAGAACAGAAAGCCTAGAGATAATCCATGTACCTATGGTCACCTAATCTATGACAAAGGAAGCAAAATATACAATGGAGAAAAGACAAGCTCTTCAATAAGTGGTGCTGGGAAAACTGGACTGCCGCATGTAAAAGACTGAAACTAGAACATTCCCTCACACCATACTCAGAAATAAGCTCAGAATGGATCAAAGACCCCAGTTTAAGCCTGGATACTACAAAACTCCTAGAGGAAGACATAGGCAGAGCTCTCTGACATAAATCGCTGCGAGATCTTTTTCAATCCCCTGCCTCGCGTAATGAAAATAAAAACAAAAATAAACAAATTGGACTTAATTAAACTTAAAAGCTTTTGCACAGCAAAGGAAACCGTAAACAAAACAAAAAGACAGTCCACAGAATGAGAGAAAATACTTGCAAACAAAGCGACCGACAAGGGATTAATCTCCAGGATATACAAGCAGCTCATGCACATCAATGTCAGAAACCAAACAACTCAGTCAGAAAAGTGGGCAGAAGATCTAAGCAGACATTTCTCCAGAGAAGATGTACAGATGATCAAGAGGCACATAAAAACATGCTCAACATAACTAAGTAATCCAAACATCACTAGAGAAATCCAAATCAGAACTACGATGAGGTGTCACTTCACATCAGTCAGAATGGCCTCATGAAAAAAATCAGCAAACAGTAAGTGCTGGGGAAGGTGTGGAGAAAGGGAAACCTTCTACACTGCTGGTGGGAATGTAAGTTGGTACAACCATTGTGGAGAACAGTATAGAGGCTCCTTAAAAAACTAAACATAGAGCTACCCATGATCCAGCAGTCCTACTCCTGGGCATGTATCTGGAGAAAAACATGATCTGGAAGGATCCATGCATTCATGGCGGCACTGTTTACAATAGCCAAGACATGGAAGCAACCTAAATGTCCGTCGGAGGAGGAGTGGATAAAGATGTGGAGATGTATATATATATATTTTTCACATATTTATGTAGAAGCGGAGGATGGGAAGGTTAGATAGCATCAAAGACTCAATGGACATGAGTTTGAGCAACTCGGAGACAGTGGAGGACCGAGGAGCCTGGCGTGCTACAGTCCCTGGGGTCTCTAAGAGCTGGACACAACTCAGTGGCTAAGCAACAAAGTATCACTGAGTTAGTGAGTCGTATTTCACATATTTATGTAGAGGCGGAGGATGGGAAGGTTAGATAGCATCAAAGACTCAATGGACATGAGTTTGAGCAAACTCTGAGAGATAGTGGAGGACCGAGGAGCCTGGCGTGCTACAGTCCCTGGGGTCTCCAAGAGCTGGACACAACTCAGTGGCTAAGCAACAAAGTATCACTGAGTTAGTGAGTCGTGGCAATAAGGACATGTAATTCAGATCAGTGCTGTTTTCCCCCTCCCATGCCAGCTGTAAAGATTGTCATTGTGTAACTGTTCCATTTTTGCCTCTGTGCCACTCAGACCCGTTTGTTTGGAACCTCTTTTTGGTGAAGGTAAAAACACTTGAACATTTTGTTTCATATTTTAATATTCACAAATAATCCATACAGTCAGGAAAACAGAATCTATACTAATGGTTTCAATAGAATGGATTTAACGTATGAAAATTTCTAATACAAGGTATTAGAGAGTTGAGAGGGCAAAAAGCGAACACTGAAAGTACAAAGAGTTAACCATTCCAGAATGTGTCCACCACCCCTGGGATGGAGAAGCAAAGGAAGAGAGGGAAGAGGGTGGGGTTGTCAGAACCTGCAAGCATGGGAGAGACCCCCGTCCCACTCCCTTCCTGCCAGGGCTGGGCCTCAGACCTCTGAGGCAGGTGGGGCCACTGGCTGCTATTGCTGGTAATTCCAAGAGGTCAAGATGAAGTTGGTTCAGGAGAGGTTAGAACCACCTGCCGACATGGGTGAAATGCCATGCTGTCGGGGAAAAGCAGGCAAAACAGAAGTACTTTCCTTCTCCTTTTCTCCAGTTTTCTAACTTCTGTCTGCTGCCCCTATTGACAGAGCCCAACAGAAAGCCACCCTGAGGTATTTGCTGAGTCTCAGCCCCCACATCGCAGGGCAGAATTTAGGGTCTGGGAGCTGCAAGTCCACCACTCCTTCGGCTACTCCACAGCCCCCATACACACCTTTCTACGTGTATTGGTGCTCCATGCAGCAGCAACTTTGTTCTTCACTGAGAAGATGTAACTGTACTTTATGCAGAGAGATGCCCCTATTGACAGAGCCCAACAGGAAGCCACCCTGAGATATTTGCTGAGTCTCAGCCCCCACATCGCAGGGCAGAATTTAGGGTCTGGGAGCTGCAAGTCCACCACTCCTTCGGCTACTCCACAGCCCCCATACACACCTTTCTACGTGTATTGGTGCTCCATGCAGCAGCAACTTTGTTCTTCACTGAGAAGATGTAACTGTACTTTATGCAGAGAGAGGCCTCACGTTCCCTCCCCAGACGGGGAGAAACAAAGTCCCAATGGTCATAAATATCAATGTCTGTAATTATGAATTCCTTCTCTAATTTAGTCACAGGTCTCCTTAATATTTTATAACTTAATGAATAAATTCCAGGCTTCCAATTCTGGACAAGATTGAGCAAGCACGTCCCACCCTGTTTCTGGAAAAGAAAGACAGACTGGTTAGGATCCTCAGGACTTAAGAGATGTTCCAGCAGTTCCCTTGGATTTTTTTTTTTTCCCCTTCCTTTCTTCCTCCATTTCTCCCTGCCTCTCATATACCTTAGCCTCAGAGCTAGAGATGGCTATGGCACAGGGACAGGTAACACGCTAAACAAACAGAGAGCCATCCCCCACTTTCTTTGGCTGGGAAGAAGGCAGAGAGGCAGATGGAAGCCTGACCATACCCGCTTTAGCCAGGCAAACGGCGCCAAAGTAGCCATATGTGCCCCTGCCAGCGAGAGGCTGCGGTTATGGAGATTGTCTACAGAGCCCTGCCGTCCATCCCCATCCTGCACTAACAGGAGATAGGAGCAGAGATGGCGCTCCTGCCCTGCCCGCTGTCCACCCTGGGGACTGTGAATGGAGCCCAGCTGACCATCCATGTCCTCCATGAAGCGAATGTCAGCAAAGAGGCAGCTGCAGAGACTGTTGGGGGGATCCAGTCTGCCATCCCCAGCCTGCACCAGACAAGCAGACAGTGAGAGGCAGCATCGCATCCCTTCCCAGCTAGAGTGGAGGGAAGTTTGCTTTAGGGAGGGGTTCTTTAAATCTGTGTGTGAAGTTCTGAGCACACTGGTGCTCCTCGCCCTTCAGAGCAGCCCATGCATGAAACTGACCAGAACCAACACAAGAAAAGCTATGAGAAATAAACTATGGTGTAGAATACCGCCCAGGTTCCAGAGTGGCCCCTGGGTAGCATGCAAGTTGGGTAGACCAGAATAGCCCCAGTACAGTCTTTGAAAATTAAATTGATATTCAGCCCACAGCCCACAGAAGTGGATCAGGACATGCATTCTGAACCTAAACTCCGTGCTAAAATTGAACACGTACAAGGCAGCAGTGTTGCATAGTAATACTCAACATGTTCAGGAAAAAATCCAACATTACTTTTCAAAGAACCAGGGAAATTGCAACCTTGCTGAGAAAAGATAATCAATAGTTGCCAACACCAAGATGACACAGATGGTGGGATTCTTGACCAGGATATTAAAACTGCTGTTTAAAAAAGAGACTTCCCTGGTGGCTCAGACGGTAAAGCGTCCGTCTACAATGTGGGAGACCCGGGTTCAATCCCTGGGTTGGGAAGATCCTTTGGAGAAGGAAATGACGATCCACTCCAGTACTATTGCCTGGAAAATCCCATGGACAGAGGAGCCTGGGAGGCAATTATGAGCACTGTTAAGTGGAAAAATAGAAAGTTTCCACTTTCAGCAAAGAAACAGAAGATATAAAGAAAAACCAGATGGTAATTTCAGTACTGAAAATTTCAGTAACCAAAATTTAAAACTTGATGGGCTCAATCAGTGAATGAAAATAACAGGAAAGAATTAGTGAACTTGAGGATGAAACAATAGGAAGTATCCAGTCTAAATAGCACAGAGAAAATAGATTGAAAAAAAAAAAAAACAGACACTCAGGGACTGGTGGGACAGTCACAAAAGATATAACATTCATGTCATCAGAGTCGCAGGAGAGGAGAAAAAATGTGGGGCACAAAAAATATTTGGTGAAATGGCTGAAAGCTTGCAAAATTTGTCTATAAGGTCATTAAATTTATAGACTCAAGAAGCTGAGGAAACCACAAATATCCAAAGAATAAGCTGTATAAAATATATACCTTGTATGTACCAAGTAAATCCTGGCAGTAATTCTTGTATCAAATAGTCATTGGAAGAGAAGGGGAGACAAATAAATTGGGATGTATGTGCATACGGAATGGGGCTTCCCTGTGGTGCAGACGGTCAAGCGTCTGCCTGCAATGCAGGAGACTTGGGTTCGATCCTTGGGTCGGGAGGATCCCGTGGAGAAGGAAATGGCTCTCCAGTATTCTTGCCTGGAGAATCCCGTGGACTGCGGAGCCTGAGGGGCTGCAGTGCATGGAGTCTGATGCATAAGGAAAGAGGAAAGGCTCATGGCTGCTACTTTCTTGCTTTGGCAGGTTGGTCCTGAGCAGCTGCCCATCTCTTCTGCCTTTGTTCTCAGCCAGCACTCTAGCAGGTTTATTACAGACCCAGTTTCTTCAATGGCTCTAGTACTATTCAGACTCTATGTATCTTCTTGTGTTAGTTGTTTTGATAAGTTGTGTTTTCCAAGGACTCTGTTCATTTCTAAATCTAAATTGTGAAATGCGTTGCTATAAAATCATCCATAGCATTATCTTGTTATTGTTTATAAATTCTATAGATTTTGAAATGATGTGTTTTTTTTTCATTCTTGCTAATTTTCATTTTCTCTCCTTTTCTTGATCAGCCTTGGTGAAGGAATGTGTCATATTCTTTGCAAAGAATCAACTTTTGATTTTGTTATATACTTTTCTTTAGCGTTTACTTGTTTAATATTTATTAACTATTCTTTTCTTGATTAATCTCTTCCTCAGTTTCAGGAGTTTAAGTTGCTGTTACTTTTCTAACCTTTTGACTTGATAGTTTAGATCGGTGATCTCAATATTCATTTTTCTAATATGTGCATTTCAAGCTGTAAATTTCTCCTTAATTAAGGCTTTAGGTACCATTCCAGGTTTTGACTTGTTCTATTTTTATTATCAAGTTTAAAATATTTTCTAATTTCTATTGTAATATCTTCTTTGACCCATAAAAGCATTAATATATTGCATACTTTTGTCAGTTTTAAAAATTATGTTTTTCTTATTGATTTCTGATTTGGTTCCACTGTGGTCAGAAAATGTACTGCATATGATTTCATTGTTTTGAAATTTATTGAGACTCTATGGCTCAGTAAAAGGTCTACTTTGGTAAATGTTCCGTAGGCCCCTAAAAAGAGTAGACATTCTGCAGCTGAAGATTTAATGACCTTAGTAGGTCAATTAGATAAGGTTAGGTACATTGGCACCTTTAATATAATCAAAATTTTTTGATTATTTTTTGTTCTTCTCTAGAATAGGCAACTTCGTTTCTTCTGGTTTGGTTTGGCTGTGTGTGTCTGTAGCCTTTATCATTTCTGTAGTAGTTACAATCACAATCTTCTTTTAAATAAAAAATGGTTTAAACAGTGCTTAATATGTGGGAATCAAAGAGAAACCCCGCGGCAGACCTTTCTTACTGTGACTCCAGAGACAGAGGCGTCTCCCACATGGGAATTTTTCCGAAAGGGGCAGCCAGCGGCCCTCCAGCGTCCACGGTGGTTTTAGTAGTCCTGCCTGGAGCCGAAAAATAGGACAGATGACTTCCCCCAGTCCCTCAGCTGTAATGAATCTAAGGGATCAGAAGTCAGGCAAACGTGTAAGGTGGGGTTTCATGTGAAATAGTACCCAGTGCTTGCGCAGGAGGTGTCAGCCTCCCTCTGAGGATCCAGCGGGTATTTGGAGGTGGTGCCAGCAGCGTGCTAGGAGTGGAAGGGAGAACCGGCCGCTGCCTTAGTGGAGAGTGTGGTGACCGGGGCCTGTTTGGATCATGGTTCTCCTGTCCCTCTTCAGACCTAACATGCAGGCTCAGGCCCCAGAGTCTCCCACAAACCGCAGGGCAATCTCACAAACAAGCATGTCTCTCACCAACCAGAGGGCATTTTAAAGCAGAGCTGCTTTTGGAGGGTTGGAAGCATCACTCCACAGAGATGGTTTTAAAGCACCAGGCTCCACGGGTTGCTGAAGGGGCTTGGAGCAGAAGCTGAAGGCAGCTCGGTGATGGCACACTCCCTGCCTGAGCTATGAGAAAGGAAAGCAGCCCCATGCAGGGATGAAAGAGCAGTGATGGGGGAAGATCTCTGCTGCCTGGGCTGTTAGCTTGAAACCGGTCATGACCTCTGAATCCCTTTTCCGGAGGCAGTTGTTGGAGCCGGAGCAGTGCTCAGCCAGCCTCTGCAAAACAATAGCTCACGAAGGGAATGTTGAGGCTGTCCCGGGATCCGCCAGCAAGGCTGCTGCACCAACCTGGTTCAGAGAGGATCCGAACCTCCCTGTGGCGGGTACCATTCATAGCACCCCAGGCAGAAAGCTGTTTTGGTGTCAGAATGGGAAGGGAACCTTGGAGACCATTCTGTCACTTCATGCTTTATTGCTGAGAAAACTGAAGTGTGAAGAGGTTACGTTACTTCTCTAAGGTGTGAAAAGTACATTGAATATAACCCTTTAAGGGACACCCTAGCAAGTTCTCAGGACTGAAAGGCCAGACCCTGTAAGAAAGGCTTCTTTTTTTTTTTTTCCTTCCAGTGTCTGTGACTTGAGCACATAGACATTTGGATTCAAGACTTAATGCCTGGATATCATTATTTAATTGGAAGAAAACACAAGGGTCCTTTGCCTGTTTAAATGGGTCATATTCCCTGTTGGAAGGCAAAGAGCTTTGGGAAATGTTACATTCTCTAGCCACCCCCGAAATCAGGAGCAAAAGAGTGATCTTCTCTGGCCCTGCATGTTTCTGACTTGTTTGACAAGCTCTAGTGAGCTGCCAGATGTGGAAATTCTTTTCAGCCTGGGGTAATTTATTTATCTGTTTATGTATTTTACCAGGAAAGTATCTATTGAGTATCCTGATACTCACTTGCAAGGAGCTCCTGAGGAAACAGTGGCAGTGGATAGTGTTACTCGCATGTTTGATTCCCTCCCCCCCCACGTCATCTGCTTTTATTTCAGACCTAAAGAGCTGAGAAATAAAACGCAACTTGCTCCTCCTCCCCTCCCCCGCCTTTCAGAGAGGCCGTTTAAAACATGTGGCAGAAAATGAGCCATGCAGACTTGGCTGGCTGTATGAACCCGGGAATTTGTTTTTCCCTTCGTACTTTGATCCTCATTTCCAACCATAAAAATTATTAGTAGCACTTAAGTGTTGAACATTTTTCACCTGAGGGATGTGAAGCCCTCTTGGCTAATAATACTGGTTATAAAGTCAGTCGTTCGCGTGGGGCTGAGAATTGACTACGAGCAGCCATGTGCTGTTTGGTTCACAAAGTGCTGATCCCTTCCTCTGCTGCCTCTGCATCCCGTAGGTGGTAGCCGCTGGGTAAATGGCTTGGGTGCTAATAAATTATGAGAATTTATCTGTGTTATTTTGTTCACAACTCCACAAGGTGGTGGCAGGTAAAGAATCAGGAGAAGACAGCAGAATAGTGTGGAAGGCCCCACTTTTTTTTTTTCTTGACTCGAAACCGTCTCCGAGTGGGTTTTCCTGCTGTAGAAGCACCAAGAGGAGAAGCACCTACGTTAGAACATGCTGGGTGAGTGTGGTCACGGCGGACTCATGCGCCGATTGACGTGGTAGGGGCAGAGCTTGCATTTGGGTTGACGTCGGAGCCTGGGGTTGCTTCACCCACGTAGGGCCAGGTGACGGACAGGCCAAGAGGTCAGCTGAAAAGTCGAAGGCGGTGAAGAGGTGTTGTAGGTTTGCAAAGACGCATATGGTCCAGTCAGTGAGATCACAGGATGAATTAGAGGTGACAGGTTGAAGACAGGAAAAGCCAGTTAGATAATGATCGTGGTAGCTTAACATTCACCTGGGTTGAGGAACAAAGGAAGAAGGGAAAGATGGGTGCCGCTGGGGCTGGGATTTGATTGGTGTTGAGGGAGCTTGGCTAGTTGAATTCCAGAGCTGAGCCTTTGGTGTCTAACAGTTACATTTTCAATAGAATCAGTTAACTTTAAAGGTCTCTATATATTCTTCCAGCGAGAGAGGATATATTCTGTGATTCTAAGTAAACTAGCCCACTTTTTCTCTTCTCACTAGAAGAACAGAAGGATGGAAACAACCTATCACAGACTTCACAAGAACCTTTTAAAAAGCTGCTGGGTGACTTTTAGAGAGGAAGAAAGGCTGTCTCCGTCTTCCTGTGTGCCCCCTCTGAGCTGCCTGCCCAGTCGGGACCTCAGACACCACATCTTGGGCTGGGTCTCACCACCCTGTTGCTGTGATCCTTCCGACAGGGAATTAACTGCTGTCCTCGCTAGACTTCAGCCCTAGAGTCCGAAATCTGAAATTGTGCTCAAGAGTTGTTGGGAATCCAGGGAGGGTTTTCTTTACGGTACTTGGAGCCACCTGTCTCATCCTGCCATGGGCCTTATAACAGGCCCCGCGACACCCTGTGGTTTCACCTAGGGCACCAAGTAGCTGGGTTCTTACAGCCCGCATGGATAAAAACCAAAGCCTCCTTAAAGGAGAGCCCAGATGCAGATAACAGCCTGCAGTGGGAACCAGCGCCACGGGTTCCCGTCCCCCGCACGTGGTCTGACCCAGTGCCTGCCTGGAAGGCATGGGGGCTCGGCTGTTTCCTGCTCCTCTCTGGATGGTGGGCTGTAGCAGCCGCCCCGTGGATCCAGTGCAGGAGGCGGTCCCCGTGGCTGCTCAGGCATCCAGTGAGCCAGGCCTGTCCCTGTCTGGGACATGGGGAAACTCAAACCCTGCTAGAGCGGTTCTGGATCAGCATTCATGTACTGGGTCTGTGCTCAAGCTTTACAATAGCTAGGTCCATTTTGCCAAAGCTGAGCTTTTTTTTTTTTTCATCTCGAGACAAGAGAACGGGGTGGAACGAAAGGACCCGCTGGGGAGGGAGTGACTCATTCTGTGAGGGTCCCTGCCCACCAGGTTCAATCAGAGCATCCCTCACAGGAGACCCGAGGAAGACTGGGGTTGGAGGGAGTTGTCCTTCCTAGAGCGTGACCTCCCTGGGGTCCTCTCCACGTCACTTCAGGCTCCCAGTCTCCAGCCTGTAGGAGCTCTGATTCCTCTCTTAGGCCTAGGCTGTCTCCAGCCTGCACTGATTTGCACCCAGACTCGTGGGGCCTGGAGAGAGGCTAGTTCTCAAGTGCCGCGCTGCGCACGAGCTGCTGAAAGCGGACCCCAAGCAGCGGGCCCAGGCCCACGGAGGTGCTGAGAGAAGCTGCCGTGAGGTTTGACCTCTCGGAGCTTTCCTAAAGCACCCAGTCCCCATCGGAGAGTAAGTCAAACAAATATTAAGGGAAGGAAATCGAATATGTCTGCTGAACTTTGAAATAACATCTGATGGTTTAAAAAAAAAAAAAAAAAGCCCCCAGTTGGGAATTACAATAGAGTGACACTTTTTCCTTCCCCACTGAGCAGAGTAAAACAGCAGGCCCAGAATTTGTTTGCCTAGCCGTTAACGAAACAGTAAATGGAGGACTCAGGCCCCTTATCCTGAAGAGGAGGGAGGTGCTGCCCGCTGGCACGTCCGACCACCGAAGGGCGTCTCCTCGCAGTCTCCCGTCCCACAGAGGTGATTTCACGGTTTTCCGTGGAGCTTTGTGCCAGTGAGGGAAGAGCTCGCTGACCAGTCCACTCCCTGCCCTCTGTGCCCCCCCACACCCCGCCTCACCATCTTTTCTGTCCACAGCACCGGCAGGCCCACCTGGCTCTGCAGTTCTCTGCCTCAAGAACGAATGCTTGTAATGTGGAATAGTTATTTTAAAGAGGTGTTGGTCCACTTGATGGTTTAAAGAATGCATACTTTCCCTCCCCCTATTCTAAAGGAGATAACTGTCATGATATTCCAGCCCTGACAGGATCCATATGTTTGCGGGTTGTTGTTCCAAAACCTACCTGTTGTCTCTTTGGGACTGATTACAGACCTTGGCTGCCCCAGGAATCCAGAGCTTCAGGATTTGGTTTATGATTTGGGGATAGAGGGAATTTGTCTTGCATGGGCTGCTTCTCTGTCTTGATTTGGTGGAGGTGCTTAGAGGAGGTGTGTGGGCAGGACTTGGCATGGGACCAGGAGAAATGAAACCCACCGCAGCTCTCTCAGGAGGGCAGTGCCCACAGCCCTCCGAGCAGGATTCTTTGGTGCGGTCCCTGAGTGCGAAGCTGCACCATTCATTGCCAGTTATAAAGCTGCTTGCAAAGTTAGGACTTTGAGACAGTGGTTGGTGGGTGTCATTACATTAGACAGAGCAATTCCTGATTTTGAAAGAAGAGAAAGAAAGAAAACTTTAAAGGAATGGAATATTCCCCTAATCTTAGACATGTCACACCTGGGAGAAGGAATCTCAAGAAAGCAAGGTGGCCCAGTGGGTGTGATATATACAGTTCACTTCTCAGATCTGATTTATTTCTCAGTGCTCCAAAATTGGTGTGTACGTACGGTTCACCTTAATCGTGATTATAGCTGCTACTATCTGTTGCTGCTTTAGAGTAAGAGTTGGCAACCTTTAAAAGTAAAATTTCTAGGATCCCATCTAGCCTTTGGGTTGGGCTATAGATTTGAGAGGTGGGGCAGAAGTCCTGAACACATGTGGACACTGCCTCTGGAGAAGAAAGGAAGGGGCTAACTTCTTATAACCAAGGTCATTAATTACATCCACTGTATAGATCTGGGGCTGGACTGACAAATTTCCCTTGAGCGCGGTCCATCCAGACAAGCTTATCTGCCTGGTTTACTGGTGTATGCCTAGACTGACCACGGTCCATCCAGACAGGCCTATCGGCCTGGCTTGCTGGTGGATGCCTAGAGTTTCTGCCTGGTTTGCTGGTGGATGCCTAGAGTGTCTGCCTGGCTTGCTGGTGTATGTCTATAGNAAAAAAAAAAAAAAAAAGCCCCCAGTTGGGAATTACAATAGAGTGACACTTTTTCCTTCCCCACTGAGCAGAGTAAAACAGCAGGCCCAGAATTTGTTTGCCTAGCCGTTAACGAAACAGTAAATGGAGGACTCAGGCCCCTTATCCTGAAGAGGAGGGAGGTGCTGCCCGCTGGCACGTCCGACCACCGAAGGGCGTCTCCTCGCAGTCTCCCGTCCCACAGAGGTGATTTCACGGTTTTCCGTGGAGCTTTGTGCCAGTGAGGGAAGAGCTCGCTGACCAGTCCACTCCCTGCCCTCTGTGCCCCCCCACACCCCGCCTCACCATCTTTTCTGTCCACAGCACCGGCAGGCCCACCTGGCTCTGCAGTTCTCTGCCTCAAGAACGAATGCTTGTAATGTGGAATAGTTATTTTAAAGAGGTGTTGGTCCACTTGATGGTTTAAAGAATGCATACTTTCCCTCCCCCTATTCTAAAGGAGATAACTGTCATGATATTCCAGCCCTGACAGGATCCATATGTTTGCGGGTTGTTGTTCCAAAACCTACCTGTTGTCTCTTTGGGACTGATTACAGACCTTGGCTGCCCCAGGAATCCAGAGCTTCAGGATTTGGTTTATGATTTGGGGATAGAGGGAATTTGTCTTGCATGGGCTGCTTCTCTGTCTTGATTTGGTGGAGGTGCTTAGAGGAGGTGTGTGGGCAGGACTTGGCATGGGACCAGGAGAAATGAAACCCACCGCAGCTCTCTCAGGAGGGCAGTGCCCACAGCCCTCCGAGCAGGATTCTTTGGTGCGGTCCCTGAGTGCGAAGCTGCACCATTCATTGCCAGTTATAAAGCTGCTTGCAAAGTTAGGACTTTGAGACAGTGGTTGGTGGGTGTCATTACATTAGACAGAGCAATTCCTGATTTTGAAAGAAGAGAAAGAAAGAAAACTTTAAAGGAATGGAATATTCCCCTAATCTTAGACATGTCACACCTGGGAGAAGGAATCTCAAGAAAGCAAGGTGGCCCAGTGGGTGTGATATATACAGTTCACTTCTCAGATCTGATTTATTTCTCAGTGCTCCAAAATTGGTGTGTACGTACGGTTCACCTTAATCGTGATTATAGCTGCTACTATCTGTTGCTGCTTTAGAGTAAGAGTTGGCAACCTTTAAAAGTAAAATTTCTAGGATCCCATCTAGCCTTTGGGTTGGGCTATAGATTTGAGAGGTGGGGCAGAAGTCCTGAACACATGTGGACACTGCCTCTGGAGAAGAAAGGAAGGGGCTAACTTCTTATAACCAAGGTCATTAATTACATCCACTGTATAGATCTGGGGCTGGACTGACAAATTTCCCTTGAGCGCGGTCCATCCAGACAAGCTTATCTGCCTGGTTTACTGGTGTATGCCTAGACTGACCACGGTCCATCCAGACAGGCCTATCGGCCTGGCTTGCTGGTGGATGCCTAGAGTTTCTGCCTGGTTTGCTGGTGGATGCCTAGAGTGTCTGCCTGGCTTGCTGGTGTATGTCTATAGCTTGACAAATAGCGGGTGCTCAGGAAATACTCATTGACTGAGTGGACTTAATGTGATTGGACATTGAATTTTCTTATATATAGTTTCTGTGAGTGAAATTATAAGGTGTTTTTCAAAGTTAAGTGACTCCATGTTTTGTATTCGGGGGAGATATCTGGTCTTCTCTGGGCTAGCAAAGAGTAAAACTTTGTACTAGTTATTTATCTGATTGAGGGAAGTGGAGATCTTAGCTGAACTTTGTAATTTAATAACTTTCTTTCCTTTCTCCCCTTAAAATTCATGAAGCTTTTTCCTTCTTCCTGCTTTACCACCTCTAACTTAACTCAATTTTTTTGTTTGTTTTTGTACTTTTTCCTGCATGCTTACCTTATTTCATCTCCAGTTTTTTAATGTATATGCCATTAGCTTTTCTAAATAGTAAGCTCCTTAGTAGCAAGATATATGTTTTATTTTTGTATTCACCCTTTGAAATGTAATTCAGTCCCTAAAAATAGTTGGGGGCAGCTGATTTTTGTCCAGAGGTGCAAATGCATTTTGGTGGAGGAAAGACAGCTCTGTTACATGATGCTGGACAAACTAGTCATCCATAGGTAAGCCTTTAACCTTGACCTAAGCCTCACACCTTATAGAAAAATTAACTGGAAGTGAATCAGGGACTTAAATGTAAAACACAAAATTATGTAACATTCGGGGAAAACCTTGAGAAAAATCTTTAGGATCTAGGACTAGACAAAGAGAAGCATGATTCATAAAAGGAAGAGTTGGTAAATTAGACCTCATCAGACTCTAAACCTTTTGCTCTGTGAAAGGCCTCGTGAAGAGGATTAAAAGAGAAGCTACAGACTGAGATGAAATATTTGCAAACAACATACCCAACAAAGGACTAAGCATCTCGGATATATAACTCTCAAAATTCAGTAGACGAATTCAGTAGAATAACAGTAGAAGACGAACAGACCAGTTGGAAAATGGACAAAGGACAGGAGCAGTGATTTCGCTGAAGAGGATATGCAGATAGCAGATAAGCCCATGAAAAGATGTCTGACATGCCTAACCATTAAGGAAATGCAGATTAAAATGAGAATTATGTAATACCTGTCAGAATGGCTGTGATTTTTTAAAAATTAGTGACTGCAGATAAAGATTCAGAGAAACCTATTGAAGACGCTGAGAAACTGGATCTCTTGTACATTACTGGTATGAATGTAAAATGGTACAGCCACTGGAAAAATAATTTGTGCCACTTCTTATAAAACTAAGCATGCAACTACCATATGACTCTGCAGTTGCACTCTTGGGCATTTATCCCAGAGGCAGTAAAATTTATGCCTACACAGCGGGCACAATGAATCTCCATAATAGCTTCATTTGTACTGCCAAAAAAATGAATCAGCCCGGATATCTTTCAGAGAATGAACGGTAACCAACTGTGGTACATCCACACCATGGAATACCACTCACCAGTGAAAAGGAGCAAACTGTTGATACACACAACCACTTAGGTGAATCTCTGGGGAGGTAAACAGAGTGAAAAAAACTAATCCCGAAAGGGTATATGCTGTGTGGTTCCATAGATACATAGCCTTCTTGAAGTTATGAAATTCTAGAGACCAACAACAGATTAGCGATTGTTGGAGGGAATCAGGATGGGAGGATCTTTAAAAGGTTGATAGGAGGGACCCTCGGTGCTGCAGTGCTCTATATCCTGTGTCACTGAGGGGGGACCCTCGGTGCTGCTGTGCTCTGTATCCTGACTGTGTCAGTGAGGGGGACCCTCGGTGCTGCTGTGCTCTGTGTCCTGACTGTGTCAGTGAGGGGGGACCCTCGGTGCTGCTGTGCTCTGTATCCTGACTGTGTCACTGAGGGGGGACCCTCGGTGCTGGCTGTGCTCTGTATCCTGACTGTGTGAGTGAGGGGGGACCCTCGGTGCTGCTGTGCTCTGTGTCCTGGCTGTGTTAGTGTCAATACCATGTGGTGAAGTCACACTGTAGTGTTTTGCAAGATGTTACCACTGGGGGAAACTAGGGGAAGATCCGGAGAAGGTGATGGCACCCCACTCCAGTATTCTTGCCTGAAGAATCCCATGGACAGAGGAACCTGGTAGGCTGCAGTCCATGGGGTCGCTAGGAGTCGGACACGACTGAGCGACTTCACTTTCACTTTTTACTTTCATGCATTGGAGAAGGAAATGGCAACCCACCCCAGTGTTCTTGTCTGGAGAATCCCAGGGACGGGGGAGCCTGGTGGGCTGCCGTCTCTGGAGTTGCACAGAGTCGGACGTGACTGAAGCAACTTAGTAGCAGCAGCAGGGAAAGGTCATACAGGATCTCTCTGCATTATTTCTTACAGCCACTTTTGAACCTACAGTTATCTCAAAATAAAATGTTGAATTAAAGAATCGTGAAAACTCAGTAAGTATCCAGGGGTTAAATGTGTAAATGAATTAATAAATAAGAACACTCAAATCTCTTCATCCCTATACTATGACTTTACTTTGCTATGGGATTGCTTTTCTAGAACTTCATAGCAGGATTAATATCTCTAAGATGGATGGAATACCTTTATCTCTAAGATGGGTGGAATACCTTTGAATGTTTAAAGAAAAGCTGTTGAGGGCATCATCTGTTTTGATGGTTTGGACTTTATTCTAGTTTTTGCCTTTTGTAGTAAACCGTCCCAAATCATTTTGGGGGATGTAGATGGGGTCAAAATACATAAGGAATTTAAAAGAGTTCTGCTTCTTGATTCTCCACCAAGATATTACGGAGTTTAGGCACATAAGGAGGGCACTATAGTGGATTAAAGAATCATTTCAGAACCACATTTATGCTTCAGAGTCAGCCAGGATTATAGTTTGTGGTCAATGCCGTTTCCTTCCTTTGCACAATAAGAAGAAAACAAGCCTGGCCAGTTCCACGGTGTCTTCTGTGACAAGTGAGTGACCTGAGTCTCCAGGGCAGTGGCTTGGCGTCGAGAATTGCTTTCTCTTGCTGGATGGAGCTGGTGTCTTTGGTCCCTAGTCAGTCAAGGCAAGCCTCACCAAGATCAACTTGAAATTTTGAAGGCTGGGTAGTGGTTATTTACATTAGAAATAGAAACTAGAGTCTCTGTTTATACCTCTTGCAGGATTTAAAGAGAATAGCCATTTGGCTTACAATCATTGTTCTCCTTTTAGCTTCATTCAGTAATCCCCTGGGACTAGACTTAGAAACAGTATGACCCCCACTGGAGTTGAGGTTATGGAAATAAAAATGATTTCACGTTTAGTGGGTCTTAAGGAGCGCAAAATTTGAAAGCCCGTGACCTGACGCTGACCCGTGTCTCCCTCCTCCCACCCCCTCAAACTCATGTCACATCTCCCTTGCCTTTCTGTATTCTCTCTCAAGAGATTCATGGCCTCATGAAAAATACGGGTTGAGTTTAATCTTCCGTTCAGCTGCTCTTTGCTTGTCCTTCCCTCCTGGCCCCAGAGCCTCTGGGTCCCAGGGTTCCAGTAGGTGCTTGGGGGTCCTGCGTGGCATCTCACTCGCTTGTTCCGCAGGCTGATGCGAGTTCCTTCTCTAGGGGGTGAGCCTCTGGCTGTCTCTGCTGAATGGAAACCGCGTTCCCCACGAGCCTCGGGCTATCAGAAGACAAGCGCTGAGGGGAGCAGGAGGTCTTGTTGTTTTCCCCGCCGCCTCTCGCTCCCTGCCCTGTTCCCTCCCTGCTCATTCCGAGTGCATGTGGGACCCTTGACTATCTGCCACCAGCTGCAGCCAGCTGAGCACACTGACTCCGGCGGGACCTCAGACGCCGTCACCTGGCTTCTTGACAAGTGCGGGTCTGAGCTGGGGAAGGGGAGGTGCTTTTTAGAACCAGGAGAGTGGGCGACCACAGGACTTCATGAGCGGGACCACATGGTGTGACCTCAGGACCGCCGCCTCCTCTCCAGCCCTCGTTTCCTATCTGTCCAGGGAGGGGATACTGGACCAAGTGACCTCTGCCTTCCCGATGACCCCCGAGTTAGCGTGGACGGGGCTCCGCAGCTTAGACTGCCCATGGGACCTCCATCCGGGGAGAGAGTGAATGTCTAGAGCCCCCCTCCTCAGTACGTGTGTGTGAGACTCAGTCACGTCCGACTCTTTGCCACCCTGTGAATTGTGTGTGTGTATCACTCAGTCGTGACTCTTTGCAACCCTATGGACTGCAGGGCTCCTCTGTCCATGGGATTCTCCAGGCAGCAGTACTGGCGTGGGTTGCTGTTGCCTCCTCCGCCTCTCCAGTGATGCCCTCCTAACAGTGGTAGCGGTGAAAGGTTTACTGGCACACACTCCTCTTACCAGCTGTGGCCAGCCCTGGTCTGTCTCCTTAGCTTCACCACTGCCCCAGGCCTGAAGAAAGGGCTTGAGAGGAGTGATGATCATGTACCCCAGCACCAGAGCACTACATCCAGCCGGACTGGGTGAATAGGGTTGCTGCCAAAACCCAGAAGCCTTCCCATGGTGCTGCTCTTGCCGTTGGCTTATTTTAAGCAGAACCCCACCTTGGGTTGGAAAGGTCGCTGGGGCAGACTGAAGTGATCTATCTAATAACAGGTAAAACTTAATACACAATGCAGCATGTACACGCGTTTGTCAAAACCCATCAGCATTAGGGCACTCCAGATGACAGCTTCGGGGCTCACCGGCTCTAGGTGCCCAGCATGAACATTTAATGGTGTTGGTGATGGACATGGAGGCCAGCATGCTGTGATTCGTGGGGTCGCAAAGAGTCGGACACAACTGAGCGACTGAACTGAACTAAACAACCACCCTTGACGAAAACTACCATCCACCATTGTAATTAAAAGCATGAGCTGAAAACAAGGCCAGTCAGTCCCTCCATCCCACTTCATCTCAGGAAATTCCAAATATAAAAGGTGAGCTTTGTTCCCAGAGGGCTGAGAGTGAGTCCAATAACCATCTCCTCTGTAGAAACCAGCTAGAAATTGGAACCCCGGTAGCCTCTCCCTCTCCCATCTGGGAGCACGCGAGACAAGCCCCACGGGAAGGACGGCCACGAATTCCGCGGCGTTCGCACGTCGGGTTCCTTGCAGCGCTGCCCTGCCTCACCTGTGCACATGGCTGCAGGGTGTGGGCTG
>SJYX01008006.1:63162-103809 GCA_006410675.1 Oreotragus oreotragus | reverse complement strand
CATGAAAAATACGGGTTGAGTTTAATCTTCCGTTCAGCTGCTCTTTGCTTGTCCTTCCCTCCTGGCCCCAGAGCCTCTGGGTCCCAGGGTTCCAGTAGGTGCTTGGGGGTCCTGCGTGGCATCTCACTCGCTTGTTCCGCAGGCTGATGCGAGTTCCTTCTCTAGGGGGTGAGCCTCTGGCTGTCTCTGCTGAATGGAAACCGCGTTCCCCACGAGCCTCGGGCTATCAGAAGACAAGCGCTGAGGGGAGCAGGAGGTCTTGTTGTTTTCCCCGCCGCCTCTCGCTCCCTGCCCTGTTCCCTCCCTGCTCATTCCGAGTGCATGTGGGACCCTTGACTATCTCTGCCACCAGCTGCAGCCAGCTGAGCACACTGACTCCGGCGGGACCTCAGACGCCGTCACCTGGCTTCTTGACAAGTGCGGGTCTGAGCTGGGGAAGGGGAGGTGCTTTTTAGAACCAGGAGAGTGGGCGACCACAGGACTTCATGAGCGGGACCACATGGTGTGACCTCAGGACCGCCGCCTCCTCTCCAGCCCTCGTTTCCTATCTGTCCAGGGAGGGGATACTGGACCAAGTGACCTCTGCCTTCCCGATGACCCCCGAGTTAGCGTGGACGGGGCTCCGCAGCTTAGACTGCCCATGGGACCTCCATCCGGGGAGAGAGTGAATGTCTAGAGCCCCCCTCCTCAGTACGTGTGTGTGAGACTCAGTCACGTCCGACTCTTTGCCACCCTGTGAATTGTGTGTGTGTATCACTCAGTCGTGACTCTTTGCAACCCTATGGACTGCAGGGCTCCTCTGTCCATGGGATTCTCCAGGCAACAATACTGGCCTGGGTTGCTGTTGCCTCTTCCGCCTCTCCAGTGATGCCCTCCTAACAGTGGTAGCGGTGAAAGGTTTACTGGCACACACTCCTCTTACCAGCTGTGGCCAGCCCTGGTCTGTCTCCTTAGCTTCACCACTGCCCCAGGCCTGAAGAAAGGGCTTGAGAGGAGTGATGATCATGTACCCCAGCACCAGAGCACTACATCCAGCCGGACTGGGTGAATAGGGTTGCTGCCAAAACCCAGAAGCCTTCCCATGGTGCTGCTCTTGCCGTTGGCTTATTTTAAGCAGAACCCCACCTTGGGTTGGAAAGGTCGCTGGGGCAGACTGAAGTGATCTATCTAATAACAGGTAAAACTTAATACACAATGCAGCATGTACACGCGTTTGTCAAAACCCATCAGCATTAGGGCACTCCAGATGACAGCTTCGGGGCTCACCGGCTCTAGGTGCCCAGCATGAACATTTAATGGTGTTGGTGATGGACATGGAGGCCAGCATGCTGTGATTCGTGGGGTCGCAAAGAGTCGGACACAACTGAGCGACTGAACTGAACTAAACAACCACCCTTGACGAAAACTACCATCCACCATTGTAATTAAAAGCATGAGCTGAAAACAAGGCCAGTCAGTCCCTCCATCCCACTTCATCTCAGGAAATTCCAAATATAAAAGGTGAGCTTTGTTCCCAGAGGGCTGAGAGTGAGTCCAATAACCATCTCCTCTGTAGAAACCAGCTAGAAATTGGAACCCCGGTAGCCTCTCCCTCTCCCATCTGGGAGCACGCGAGACAAGCCCCATGGGAAGGATGGCCACGAATTCCGCGGCGTTCGCACGTCGGGTTCCTTGCAGCACTGCCCTGACTCACCTGTGCACATGGCTGCAGGGTGTGGGCTGGGTCATAGCGTCCTGTTCCGCTTTGATGGTCAGGGACTGGCACAATCGAGGGGATGTATGCAGGGAGAGGAGTGAGTCCTAGCCCCGTTTGGGGCACCGTGGGCCCACCGTCCCCCGTTTCCCTCGCCACTTGTTGGTCCATCTCTTGGTTCACGAGTCCCAATTCATGTGGCATTCTTCTCATGCGGTGGCAGTATCCCTGTGGAGCTCTGCCTTTGAAAGTGTGGTGCCTGCAGCGGCCACTTCAGAGGGTCCCTTTCCCCCGAAGCTAACCCGTGAGCGCCTCATCAGACATCCCAGATGGGTGCCACCTGTTGTTATTACCCCCCCCACCCCCAACCCCTAGTCTGTTTCCTGAATCTGACTGTGGTTAGCACACACCCTGAGTTTAAAATGCACTCGCTTAGCTGGCTTAGAATATAGTCCATTATCCTCTTTTCAGGAACATTTATTGGGTACCTGTATGTGTATGGCATTTTAAAAACAAAGTTAAATAATGCAGACCAGCAACTGCTCACAGTTGCTGAATTAGTTTCCTTGGAAATAGGTTAGTGGGGAAGAAGATACAAGAATTTAGGCCTGAAAGCGCATTAGAGGTCCTTTAATCCAACCCCTCATTTTGCAGAGGGCAGAAAGGAATCAGGGCAACTTGAATAGGTCTGGGGCACAACTCGTCCGTGGCAGAACTGTTCCTAGGTATATGTTAACCATGTCCCGCGGTGCACTTTCTATAGGCCGTAGTCAGGGCTGCCTCCTTTGCCTTTTAAACAAAGGTAGAAGATCTTAGTTTTATCCTCTAGGAGTGGGAAGCCACAAAAGACCTCAGGAAGCTTACAAAAGAAAAAATATATATAAGTAAGTAACTCTGAAAATAGACACAGCTGGCAGTCCAGAGAGGAGGAGATTTCCATAATCGAAGTAAGAAGTGGTTGGGACCAAGATTATGAAAATTAGAATGAAAGGAAATAGGATGGTATTCTGTTGTTACCGTCTTTGTTGGAATAGTGATATAGAAAGTGAAAAGTGAAAGTGAAGTCGCTCAGTCGTGTCCAGCTCTTTGCAACCCCATGAACTGTAGCCTATCAGGCTCCTCCGTCCATGGGATTTTCCAGGCAAGGACACTGGACTGGCTTGCCATTTCCTCCTCCAGGAGATCTCCCCAACCCAGGGATTGAACCTGGGTCTCCCGCATTGTAGGCAGAAGCTTTACCGTCTGAGCCACCAGGGAAGTCATCTTTTTGGAATAGTGATATAGAATAGGCCCCAAATATAAGGACTGTTTGGATTTCCCTAGTGGCTCAGATGGTAAAGAATCTGTCTGCAGTGCACAAGACCAGGGTCAATCCCTAGGTCGGAAAGATTCCCTGGAGAAGGAAATGGCAACCCAGTCCAGTATTCTTGCCTGGGGAATCCCATGGACAGAGGAGCCTGGAAGACTACAGTCCATGAGTTGCAAAGAGTCGGACACAACTGAGCAACACACACATGTGCGTGCACACACACACACACACGGACTGTTCAGATCACTGCACACACACACACACACACAGATGGACTGTTCAGATCACTCCACACACACACGGACTGTTCAGATCACTGCACACACACACACACACAGACTGTTCAGATCACTGCGCACGTGCGCACACACGGACTGGTCAGATCACTGCACACACACGCACGCATGCATGCACGTGCACACACACACAAACACACACGGACTGTTCAGATCACTGCACACACACACACACACACGGACTGTTCAGATCACTGCACACACACACACACACAGACGGACTGTTCAGATCACTGCACACACACACACACACACACGGACTGTTCAGATCACTGCACACACACACACACACACGGACTGTTCAGATCACTGCACACACACACACACACACAGATGGACTGTTCAGATCACTGCACACACACACGGACTGTTCAGATCACTGCGCACACACACACACACGGACTGTTCAGATCACTGCGCACATGCGCACACACAGACTGTTCAGATCACTGCACACACACGCACGCATACACGCACGTGCACACACATACACACAAGGACTGTTAAGATCACTGCCAAGCCCCTGATCGAGGCATGGGGTTTGTTTTAACAGACATGGGCCTCTGTCTTCAAAGATGTGTGCAATTTAAAATAGATGACACTGTACACAAAAGATGTTGATAGTACAGGCAAGCAATTGAATGATGGCTTTGTGACTTGAGCATATTAATAGCTCTGGGAGCACTATTACTGCAACTATCGGGATGTAATGTGAAGTTTCAAATGCCTGCACTACAATATATAAAGGCATCTGTTAGTAATGACAAAAGGCTGACCCCAGAGCATTTCCCTGAAGCAAAAAGAAAAAAAGTGGAATTAGGGTGGGAGGTGGGGAGCGATGAGGGAAAGGGGGTCGAAGTCGGGTTCCCGCTCTTCTGGCTGGGAAAATGCTTTACTGTATACCTAATCGGGCTTCGTACTACACCCGGGCTCTGCGAGAGAGGGCCCGTCCCCTTCCGTTCCACTCCGTTTTGATCCTGCAGTCAGCTGCAGAGTTATAGATGAAGTGACAAGGATGGTATCTTGATTGCATCCAGCTGCCTGGAGTAAGTCAAGGGCAGAGAGGCCCCGCCTGAGGAGCTGCGCTCGCCGAAGCCTCCAAAGGCGTCTGAGAGCCAGGACACCTCGGATGCTTTCAGAGTGGCGGCGTTCAGCGTTCGGTGACCCAGTGTCACTAAATTAAGTGTCCCCAGAGAGAAGCCTAGTAAGTGGCTTGAGCTCACAGGAAGAGGACTGAAATCAAAACAGCCTTCGACCCTCAAACTGAGCCCGTGTTGTTATTGTTGCTGTCAACTGGGGGCTTGAAAAGAAGAACCCCTTGGGAAGCTGATTTCACCTTCCTTCACATGGATTAGAGAGCTGTGCTGTGCCTAGTCGCGTCCGACTCTTGCGACCCCATGGACTGTAGCCCGCCAGCCTCCTCTGTCCGTGGGGATTCTCCAGGCAAGAATGCTAGAGTGGGTAGCCTGTCCCTTCCCCAGGAGATCTTCCCAACCCAGGAGTTGAATCGGAGTCTCCTCCATGGCAGGTGGATTCTTTACCAGCTGAGCTACCAGGGAAGCCCCAGATTAGAGAGTTGACTCAAATACAGGCGGCTGGGGGGAGATGGGGTTCAGCTTCCATCCAACAGAGGTGCCAGCGGAGTGGATGCCCCCTGCCCTGCCCCTTCTCCTCTGCCTTGCCCGTCGCTGGTGCTGAGTGCAGTTGCTTGTGCTCACAGCCCTCCAGAAATCTCTTTCATCCCATTGAGGTGAAGTGGTGATGGTGGTTGTGATGTGGCTTGAACAGGCAGGTGCTTGGTGCTAAGCAGAGAAACCTGGCCTTGCGCTTTGGTGGGGTCTAGGGTCTACCCTGGCCTGCAGGGCCAGATAGAATTTAGGACCCACAGCCTGTGCTGTGGCTCCGTAACAGTATTATATTATCTTAATCTGCTGAAATACAAACCCCCGAGTAGAGAGAGCACAGCCGCAGCATTATACATCTGAAGAAATGTTCCACACGGATTCATTTGTCTGCAGCTATTATGATGATGCCTGTGGCCGATTAGCTCTGTTGATTACAACATGGTGTTCATGAGGCCAAGGCTGTGGGTTGGAGAGGCCTGTTAGGTGAGCTGGTTCCACACAAAGGAAACCTCTTTCTGCCATGCCAGACCACGTTCAAGACCCCAGTCAGACATCCGATGAAAGCAGATAGATGATCACAAAGACTGGGCAGGAGAGTGTAATGACTCAGCAAATGTCCCTTACCTGCTCCTGGAAAAGCGATTTAAAACATGTGCTTTAGCGATGCTGAGTTGTTACTGTGGTCTTCTCACACAAAGGCTATCACATTGTTATGAATGATGACTGGTGATCAGTACTGTTGCAGGCCTCCTTTCAGAATGAAGAAGTGTACTAGCTCTGGCTGTGAAGAAAACAGGAAGGGGCTTTGGTTCCCTTCTTTCCTGCTCAGCTTTTTCCTGCCGAGGTTTTGCCTGTCCATCCGTGCCTTCAGCAGGTGTGCGTGGAAGGCTGTCATGCGCTTTGTACTTGGAATGCCACCGTGCACCTCTGTCCTCATGGAGTTTAAACTCTGTGGGAAGAAAAGAGATAATAAAAAAAAGTACACGGTAAATAACCAGTGCAGTTTTGTGAAATGGAAGTTTGATGAAGAAAAGCATGGAGTGAGGGATGTGATGAAGAATGGCTGGTCAGGGGATGGCGTTTACCTTGGATGGGAAGGTCTGGAAAGACCTCTCAGAGTAGATGATAGTTAACTAGAGACCTGGCTGATGAGCAGGAACCAGCCTTTTGAAGAGCTAGGGGAACAGCCCATCAGAGAGGTAGCAGGTGCAGAGGCCTTAAGGTCTAGTCCTGGTTAAAGGACAGGGAAGCCTCTGACTTGTCGAGAATGTGGTAAGAGAGAGGCTGGAGGGAGGAAGGCCGTTGAGAACATGCTGAGGAGTTTGCATATTATTCTTAGGAGGAAGCCTCTTTTGTTTTGTTTCAAGGGTGGAGCATTTTTTAACGATCTTGTTGGAGGGGATGTTATGGATTGAACATGCCTAAAAAGGGTATCCCCTTTTTTACCTTTCACCAAAAGACTTCCCTGGTGGCTCAGACAGTAAAGCATCTGCCTACACTGCAGGAGATCCGGGTTCTATCCCTGGATGGGGAAGATCCTCTGGAGAAGGAAATGACACCCCACTCCAGTACTCTTGCCTAGAAAACCCCACGGACAGAGGAGCCTGGTAGGCTACAGTCCATGGGTTGCAAAGAGTCGGACACAACTGAGCGACTTCACTTCTTCACTTCAAAAAAGGTATGCTGAAATCCTAATCCTTAGTATCCTTATTGGAAATAGGGTCTTTTCAGAGGTAANGCCTAGAAAACCCCACGGACAGAGGAGCCTGGTAGGCTACAGTCCATGGGTTGCAAAGAGTCGGACACAACTGAGCGACTTCACTTCTTCACTTCAAAAAAGGTATGCTGAAATCCTAATCCTTAGTATCCTTATTGGAAATAGGGTCTTTTCAGAGGTAAACAAGTTAAAGTGAGATTGTTAGGGTGGGCCCTAATCCAGTTTACCTGGAATCCTTATAAAAAGGAGAAATTCAGACACAGAGGCACACACTCAGAGAAGTCTATGTGAAGACAGAGGTTTGGAGCGGTGTGTCTACAAGCCAAGGAATGCCGGAGATTTTCAGCCACCCACCAGGAAGGAGCTGGGGGGAGGCAGGCAGGACCCTTTCCCTGGGTGAGGTGACCCCACCAGCACTTTGACTTCTGATGTCTAGATTTCTGTTGTCTTAAGCCCACCCACTTTATGCTTTAAAGCAGCCCCGTGCTCAGTTTCTGTCGTGTCCGACTCTTTGTGACCCGAGGACTGTGGCCCAAGCTCCTCTGTCCGTGGGATTTTCCAGGCAAGAATACTGGAGTGGGTTGCCATTTCCTACTTCAGGGGAGCTTCCTGACTCAGGAATCGAACCTGCATCTCTTGCGTCTCCTGCATTGGCAGGTGGATTCTTTACCACTGTGCCACCTGAAAGGTCTGGGAGGNGTGGGATTTTCCAGGCAAGAATACTGGAGTGGGTTGCCATTTCCTACTTCAGGGGAGCTTCCTGACTCAGGAATCGAACCTGCATCTCTTGCGTCTCCTGCATTGGCAGGTGGATTCTTTACCACTGTGCCACCTGAAAGGTCTGGGAGGACGGGGGCCCCTAGCACGCTGACTTGGGAAGGCAGTGACACCTCCTCCCTGGTAGGGCAAGCCTCTGGCCGCTGTAGCATGCATGACCATATGACTTAGATACATGTGGGTGAATATATAATGAATATATACATATAAATTAACAGGATGGCACCCATGGGTTGAATTGCCCTGTAAAGCATACCCTACTCTTCTTTTAGGAATGGTCCTTTTAGGACTGCTCTGTACATGATGGTTTGGAAGGGCAGGGGTGGAGGCAAACCAGTTGGAAGCCTGCTGCAGTCATCCAGGAATCCACAGCAATCTGGTAATGACGGTGGCTTGAGCTGGGGACAGTGTAGCAGAAGCAGTGGGAGGGCATCAGAAGTAGAGTCAGCAACACCTGCTAGAGGGCTGAGTGTGGGGACCGAGGAAAGAAGGAGGAAAGGCTGGCTCAGACAATTTACTGAGACAGGAAAGACTGAGGGGATGACTTTTCCCAGGCTGTGGAATCAAGAGTCGTGCCTCGGACATGTTAAGTTTGAGGTGCCTGTTGTTAATCCAGCTGAAGGTATTAAGTAAGTAGTTGGTTGTATCAGAAACATTCAGTGCCAGACCTGCAGTTAGAGGTCATCAGAGTCTCAGTTCAGTTCAGTTCAGTCGTTCAGTTGTGTCCAACTCTGCGACCCCATGAATCGCAGCACGCCAGGCCTCCCTGTCCATCACCAGTTCCCGGAGTTCACTCAGACTCATGTCCATCGAGTTAGTGATGCCATCCAGCCATCTCATCCTCTGTCGTCCCCTTCTCCAGATGGTATAAGAAGACTGAAGCTGGGAGAGTTTAAGAGTGTATAACTCTCCAGGACTAGGCCCTTGGGAACTCTACTGTGTAGAGGTCTGGGTGAGGATGAGGACTCAGTGCTGCTGAGCAGAGGCCCCGGGACAGCTGGTAAATTGTCAGTGTTCACTAATGGTTAGTAGTTTAAAAGCTAAAGAAATTGTATGGAAATACATGGAGGAAAGTATTGGATGTACCCCACCCTCGTATACCAATTCTGTTTAACAAAACTATATCTCAGAGCCCTTCCAAACGTGGAAATCAAATTTTTGTTTTCAATATGTTATAGTTTATAAAATCAGGCAACATCTCTATACCTAAGGCTTCCAAAAAAATCATTAAAAATGTCTTTGTGCTCCAGATAGATTTTTTTTTCTTTTTCAGAAGCAGAGACTTTGTAAGTTTCCACAATCATCAAAATTTACCATAAATCATGGTTTCATTTATGCTTCATGTGTGCGTTCATTTAGAATGGAACCTATTTCACTAATCGCCTGTTGAGAGATTATATACCTTGGTGCAATTCAAGAAGCTATGATTCTACATTACTTGAAATTTCCAAATACAAACCTGGAAGTTTTACAGGAAATTAGAATGAACATTTGTCTTTGAATATTGGCAGAAGAACTGGCACCTATTGGATCGAATTTCTTCAGAAGCCCATTCTCCTCTTAGTTTGTGCGGATTTGAATGCAGGGATTCTGTCATTTAAAGAGCTGAGTGCCATGTTTGCTTACAGTCTGAACTGAGAGTTGATTGCTGATGTGTTTCTGTCCTCAGGTCTGGCGAGAATTTCCTGACCGGTTGGTGGGTTACCCGGGTCGCCTGCATCTCTGGGACCATGAGATGAATAAGTGGAAGTATGAGTCTGAGTGGACCAATGAGGTATCCATGGTGCTCACAGGGGCAGCCTTTTATCACAAGGTAAGGTGGGGACAGGCTTGAAGCAAGTGGGGCTGAACTGACAAACACAAGAGTGTGATACTTCCTTTATTTCGCCCAAACTAATTTTTGCCAAGTTTAGGAAAAATGTTCTATTCAGAGAGCTTAGAAAGGCCATGTTTTGTGATATTTTTTAAAAAAAAAGTCGTGTCCGACTCTTTGCAGCCCCATGAATCACAGCACACCAGGCCTCCCTGTCCATCACCAACTCCCGGATATTTAGGTTATATCTAATTTTTGCTAGATAATACTTTGTATCCAATGCTTAAATAATGATCAGTATCCATCTTCATAACTGCCTATACTTACGGTCTTTATGATAGATTCCAAGGAGAATTATGAACATTGGGGGAGGCTTTGTTATATATACTCATTGCTTCTCAGTATCGTTTGTGCCAATTCACATTCTCACCAGCAAAATATAAAAGTGTCCTCTCATACTCTTTCTTGCATGAAATAAATTTTTAAAAAAATCAAACTTAGCTATTTTGCTAAGTGAAAATTGATTTCATTGATTTCACTTTGATCACTTGGGGTCTGAAATTCCTTTTGTGTATTTAGCCTTTTGTATTCCTTCTGAGAATTGTCGCTTTATGTTTTTGACTCTTTTTTATGAAAGCGAGAGATTGAAGGGTTTACATTGGGCTTTAATGTTTGGTGGTGGAGTGCTCCCTGGGAGTGTGTGGCTTAATTAAACAGTAATGACTTGTCAGTTGTCAGCAGTGGCATAAGGAACTGATGTCAGGAGAAAGACGTGTTCAGCCCAGTGCAGTTAAGTTGACTTCACTGTATTTATATCAGTTGCTTGTTGTGATCTCAGTATTGCTGAATGTGTTCAGCCCAGTGCAGTTAAGTTGACTTCACTGTATTTATATCAGTTGCTTGTTGTGATCTCAGTATTGCTGCCTTCATATTTTTCAGGGCTCTCGATCCAGAAATGAGTTTTTTTTTTTTCTTAGCAAAGCATAAATAAATATATAAGGTTTATAATTCTTGGGGCTATGATAGACTGATAAATACCTTTTTGGCAGATGTATTTCTGTATTATACCACAAATTTCTATATTATTTCATACATGTAGGTTATGGTAGTTTTGAAATTGCCTCATTTTTGTTTTACTTTAACAAAGGACATGTCTGCAACGTCAGTCCACCATCAATATGTCTCTGTTGCTATCTGCAGTCCATGGGAAGAATATGAAAAATGGTGGAGCACTGTGACTCAGAGGGAAGGAGTCAGTAAAGCTCAGGATGTAGTGTGTCTCTGAACGATGTTTGTTAAACACATCCATNTTGCCTCATTTTTGTTTTACTTTAACAAAGGACATGTCTGCAACGTCAGTCCACCATCAATATGTCTCTGTTGCTATCTGCAGTCCATGGGAAGAATATGAAAAACGGTGGAGCACTGTGACTCAGAGGGAAGGAGTCAGTAAAGCTCAGGATGTAGTGTGTCTCTGAACGATGTTTGTTAAACACATCCATTAATCAGTCCAAAGGGCCTGCATCTTACAGGGTCTTCATACTGTCCTTATGTTCCTCTGCTTACAGTAGGTGATTTTTTGAAGAATGACAGTGTTAAAGACAGTCGGTCACCTGACCACAACATCCTAACACTTCCCTTGGCCTTTGTATTGATCCAACATTGTGACTCATCTTATGAGAGAAAGCTTGACCCCCTTCAATGGCTCAGTTGCTCTTTGTATATCAGCCACAGGAGACTGCTATTTGAATGTGTCTCCTCTTGTCTCACCTGGCAGTATTTCAACTACCTGTATACCTACAAGATGCCTGGGGACATCAAGAACTGGGTGGATGCTCATATGAACTGTGAAGACATTGCCATGAATTTCCTGGTGGCTAACGTCACAGGGAAAGCTGTCATCAAGGTAGGAGGCATCTATGGCCAGCTCTGGGGCACATCTTGGGCAGCTTTCTGAGTCTCCAGAGTGTTCATAGCTATAAATGAAGACTTGGAATAGACAGACTTTCAGCTGCCTTTTAGCTTTAAGATTCTATGATGAATGTTTCACATTGTGAAATTGAAGCTTGGCATATTTTCTTTTGTTATATAAAGTTTCTTTAGTTATAGTTTTTTAACTGCCAGCATCAGAAAGAAAGTCTATAATGGTTAATCTACAAATCATGTTTGTTTTAAAACTGTAATTTTATTCTCAACACTGATTTGTAATCTAGTTCTTCTAAAGAATCCAATTACGTCTTTCTTAAGATAGCTGATTTTTTTTTCAATAAATGTTGAGAAGATAGTATACTTTGTACAATTATACCAGTAGTTGTCCTAAACAGTGTTTTAAGACAGTGGTTACCAATTTTTAAAAGTACCTTTCCCATAGCATATTAAAAGCGGAGAGTATGTAAAGATCATGTGGGGATCTTTGTTTCTATAATAGATAGTCCTGAAATGTAGGTCTTGCCCAAATCAGGTCCCTAGAAATGTAGAAAGAGTACACTTCTTTATATCAGTGGAGTCATCTTGACCTGTTTTTCTTTCTGGATTAGAATTGCACATGTGAAAATGGCCAATGCTTCTAGGCCAGAATCCTACACTGGAAGCTTATATTGGAAACGTGGTATGACATTCCAGAATGATTCCTCATGCTATTAATATTAATTGATGAGAGAAGCCAGATTAAGCCAGTGCCTAAGAAAAGAGGAAAAGTCACTGTCCAGACTTGATCCAATCTTTACGGTATCCCTCGGCTCTTTAAATAGCTCAGTGAACAGCTCACAGCAAGGACAATTAAAGAATGTAAGTTGCAGAACTAGTTTTAAAAGAACTCCTCTTATCTCCAAATTCATTTTTTGACATTCTTCAAGACATATTTTAGCTGTGCCTTCTTACTCTGGACAGTAATTCCTCGAGTGTGTATACTTCTTAGCTGGGTCTCAGTAATCTAGCTTTCTTCCCCGCCGACCCTCTACTGTTTACTTATCTTCACTGGGTTATGATAGCAGCCTCCCCTGAGTTTGCTAGAAAAATATTCGAAGTTTGAGGTGTGGGGAAGGTGGTGGGGAGAGTCAGGGAAAAGGATTCAGAGGGCAAAGGACCACTGGATTTTTTTTCCTGACTCAGAGGGGTTGCAAAATAACCTGACGTCTTCAAGAGCACGGTGCCGCCCGTAGCTTTTGCCATTAGCTGGAAGAAGGAGAAGGAGCGCCTGTTGGAACTAAGGTTACGGTGAAAGTTATGGGAAGCTGTATTTCATCGCCCTTATGGCTGCAAGAACAAATGGTGTTTATACAAGGACCTTGGCAGTGAGAAAACAGTCATTAAACAGGAATTAAGGAGCTTGTCATCACCACTTCTTTCCAGTTACAGAAGGCAAAAGCCCTCCAAGCCTCTTTTATTGGGCCCTTGTGAGTTCTGCCGTTGGCCGAGCCAGACAGAATTGAATGGAGGAGCGGGGAGGTGTGTGTGTGTGCGTGTGCACGTGTGTACATGTGGAGAGGGAGCAGACATCTCAGCTTGCAGAACAGAAGCATGCAGAGTGGTGTCACAAGCATGGTTTTATTGTCCTTAGCACTGACAGCCGGGTATAATTTTGTGCTCCTCTGACAGGTAACACCACGAAAGAAATTCAAGTGTCCTGAATGCACAGCCATCGATGGGCTTTCGCTCGACCAGACACACATGGTGGAGAGGTGAGTGGGCCTCTAGACAAAAGTCTGCCCTGGCCTCTGATCCCCATTTCCTGCTCTGGGCCTGTTTATGGGACTTTGTTGCAGATATAAGGACAGCAGCTGGTAGCCATAGTCACCTCCTTTTGCACGTGGGAATTGGGTTAGTTCAAGCCCAGGTCACCCAAAGAATTAATTTGGAATGCTACTCACTCAATTTGTAATGGCTGGAAGGGTCTTAAAAATATAGCTGGCCTTAAGCTCCAGAAGCCAGATTCTCCATGTGGACTAAACAGTTAACCATCCACAGTCACTCAAGTGGAAGTGAGCTAATTCTGAGGAAATCCTGGATTGTTTTTCAGGGTAGTATCTCCGTGTTACAGTAAAAGTTCTATTAGAAAGAATTATTAAACCAAACCCACCAGAGGCCAGATTACCTTTGTGGACACACTAAAACACCTACCAGAAGCAGAATTGAAAGCACAGCTCTTTACATTTCAGAGAGCGAAGCAGGGCAGCTCTGAAATACCTGCTTTATACTGATTCAGTCACTTAGCCAATAAGCGCTCATTTGTGTGGATGTAATACAGGGCCTTGTAGGTGGGTATGAAGGAAGTGGGAGATGTCTGTCTTTCCTCAAGACCGTCTCACTTGTGTCTCAAAGGCCCCAAGCTTCAAATCTCCTGAATCGAACCTAATTCTTCCAAAAGGCAGCCTCTTACATAAGACAGCGAGCTCTGACAACCAATGGCATTTTTATCAAGGGACCAGAATGCATTCAGAGAATGTTGTGATAGCTGTTAAGGTGAGAGATCTAGCGCAGTTCTCCCTGGGTCTCGTATGCGTCTGCGTGCAGCACTCGTTTCTGAACCCTATCAGCTGCATCAGGGTCCTTCAAGCCTGGAGGACGTTGTACAGGGGGCTGTTTAAGTTGGCCTGGACCCTTCTATAATGCTTTACTCCTTCTTATGCTTACTTCTTACTCTTACTCTCTAAATAATCTCTTTCATATGTAAATATCTTACGCAAATGACTTGACTTTTACCAACTGTTGATATGAAATAATATATTATTGTGACTTTGAAATATCTGTCACTGGTATCAAGTAATCACCTAGTCAAGGACAGTGACATTCCTGACACAGCTCATTTGGAAGAGACCCCAATTATAGTTCTGTTAGAACACATGAAATTGTTATTTAAACCTACCCCCATTCTGTGTTGAGAATTTCATAGCATTAAACAATTAGTTTTTGATTGGGCTGAGTTACATGTTGGGGTTTTATAGTCTAAGAAGAATTGTATTTAGAAAATTTCACCCAATACTGGCCTTAAAGTTCATGTTAAAGCTGAAAAACTGAGATGATAACAAATGCAATGAGAAAGATTTAAGTTAGGTATAATTTTTATTAAAAACTGAAGAAAGTGACTAAGGGAAGTGTGGAAGCTTCGTCTCGGGAAAAGGGTTTTGAAAATAGAGTAGGCACTGCCCAGATGTTGGTAGGCTTGATTTTATCATATTTTTATAATTAACAGCAGTAGATAACACACATGTCAAACCTAATCCGAAGTATATGCAATAAGTCAAAGGAAGGCTCAGAATGTTGTAACTGGTCAGAGGAAAGAAAAGTGACTTCTTACTAGGTCAGTTATTATGAATGATTTTGTAAGAGGTGGCACTTGAAGTGAGCCTTCAAAGATTGCTAGGGTTCCAGCTCCAGGCAAGAAGAAGAGGTCCTCGGCAGGGGAAACCGGATGGTCCACGGTGCATTTGGCAAGCAGTCAAGATATCCAGTTTTGTTAGAGCAAAACATCCTGGCCCATCAGTGCCAAACTGCTTTTTTCTCTAGGTAAGCCATGGAAGGTTTTTGAATTGGGAAGTAGTTTGATTAGAGTATTGCTTTGAGATTGATTTGGAAGTAGTATGTAGAATGAAATAAAGGTGAGATTGAAGAAAGAAGCAGTTAGAAGGCTTGAACTAAGTTAAGTGTGGAGAGAAAGGGTTGAATTAAATTACAAGGTGTTTTTTTTTTCTCTCCCAAAGGAGAATGTGTTAGCATTTGATGTCCAACCAGATAGGTGTGGGGAGGTTGTGGAGGAGTTGACTGAGATGGGAAGAATGGTAGTACCTTTAACGGTGTAAATAATATAATTAGGCGGGATGCTAAGTAGGGGAGGGGACGACATGAATATTGTACCTTTCACAGTGTAGTTAATGAGGCCAGGAGATTTTAATGGTGTGTCAAGTTGGAGAGCAGTAAGGCAGGTGAGTTTGGGCTCTTACCCTCTGTATATGCAGATATAGATATAGAGCAAGCAGTTGGAAATATAGGACGAGGACTTTAGAAAAAGATTAAAACAAAGATGGAGATTTGGAAGGCATCTGCCCGGAGATGACAATTGATTGAAGAAAAGCTATGGGTAGAATCTTGAGAAATTCAGACAGTTAGGAGACAGAGTACTTGAAAAGAGAGAAGCAGGCACTAGAGAGAGGCCAGGAGAGAACCAGGGTCTCCAGTGCCAGCAGCATTGGAGACTTTGGAAAAAGTAATGCCGTAGGGTGATGGGCTGAAGGGCGGTAGCGTGGGAGCTGACAGTGAGGATGCAGAGTCAGTGATGGCAGGGTCCCCTTTTGAGAAATGTGATGGAGACCAGAAGGAAATCAATCTTGAATTAATTAGAAACTACGAGCAAAACTATTTGGATTAAGGTTAAATGACTGAATTATTAAATAAGACACTTAAGTTGCGGGGGAGGGGGATATGATTTAAGCCCTGTTGGATAGGCCAAGAGATGGAGTTGAAACTGCAGAATTGTTCACTTGTTTTGAAATAGTTCCCTTTGCGGAACCTGCATTTTTGCACAAAATGGTGAAAGGAGTTAACTGCTCTGCACGTTCTGACCTTGTATTGAGTTGTGTGCTTCAGCAAGCTTATTTATGCTTATGTTTGGGGTCTGGGATCAGAAATCTCAGCTGTGGAGGAGCGTACTTTTACCGCCCTTCCTTCATTTCCAGGTCCTGCTGTTAGTTAATTGAAGAAAAAGAAGAGTTTGTAGCTTTACTTTGCCCGGTAGCTTTACCCATGCCAAGACAGTATGGCAGAAAACAATGCTGATTTAAGAAACAGACATTGTATTTTGACTCAGGTCAGTCTTTGTTCAAATTATGAATTAGCCACTTATTAGCTGTCTGACTTAAGGAAATTAACTTACCTTATCCTGAACTTCCAATCATTTCATCTCTGAAAATAGATATATTAACTGTCATATTACTGTATCCATTCAGGAATTCAACAAATATTTATTAAGCACTTTTGTATCAGTGCTAGGAAAGTCTGTAGCCCGGGGCCTGGCAAGGTTAGTTTGCTTCCCAGTTTCCCCAGCACCGACCCTCAAGCTCCTTGTTACTTTAGGTAATAGTATGAGTTTGAAAGGGAAACAGAAAGCCATTAGTCTTTTCTCCCTGGCCTTTGCAGCACTTTAGAGATAGACATTGGCCGTTCTTAGCCTATCTGTTGGTTAGAAAACCAAGCTAGGGGGACAGTTACTGACACAGTAGCTGGACCCCCAAGAGAACAACTCAGGTAGACCCACCAGCAACTAGTCCGACTCATAATCTACCCTGACTTGATCCCCACCCAGGTCCCCTGCCCTGCATGAAACGAAGGTAGGCGACACTGTCGGTACCTGGCAGTCGAGGACTTGTACCATTCTGCACGGCAGTCGCTTCTCCAGGGCGGGCTGCATGGAGAGAAAGGAGGACTCAGCAGCCTGGGTCAGCCAGGGGCAGCTGTCCGCAAGCCGAGCTGGCCTGGGCCCCAGCGGCCTCTCGCCTGTGGCCCGGCCCGGCTGGCCAGTCTAGTTACAGAGGAGACGTTGTCCTTGGTGCTCCCCAGGGGCCCGTAGAGCCACCAGCCCCGGCCAGGAGCCGTGATTCTTCTTTCATCCATGCTCGCCGGCACCCTGTGCTGGGCACGGCTGGGCTTTGCTGGCCAGAGTCTACAAGCAGAATCACTGGAAACTACAAGAACTGTCTGTGTTTATAGGCAGAACAACTGTCAAAAGTGAGGCCTGGGGGAAATTTGACTTAGTCTGCCGCTGTCTTGACCCCGTAATTTAAGGTGAGAAGAGCTGTTGGCTGGTACTTGCTTCCCGTCATTTTATTAAAACCTCTCTCAGTCTTTTCCCCAGTCTCTTGTCATTTTGGAACCTGAGACTGCAACCTCCTGGGTCTCGAAAGACTGCCAACAGGAGGGGAGCTCAGTGATCTGTGGGCCACTGTAGAATGTGATAGAAAGACCCAGGCCTCTTAGTACCAACGCAAGCCTGGGTTTGAACCCAGCTCCACCACCGTCCAGCTCAGGGTCCTTGGGAGAGTCCCTTAGCCTCTCTCAGCCCAAATCTCTCAAACCATACCAACCCTCGGGCGTATGGAGGGGGATACTTAAAGGAGTCGCTGGGTCATGGATGTAAATTAGCTGGCACTTAATAGGAAATGGCAACCCACTCCAGTACTCTTGCCTGGAAAATTCCAAGGACAGAGGAGCCAGAAGCCTGAAGGGCTACAGTCTGTGGGGTTGCAAAGAGTCGGACACGACTGTGCGGCCAGCTTTCACTTTTTCAGTAGGCGCTTAACAGTTGTTAGCTTCCAGGTTCTCTCTTTGGACCCCAGAATGACGACGATAAATAAATGTGTCTCATCTCACAGTGAAGGCTTCAGCCTCAGCAACCAGAACGCGGGGCTCGGCTCTGCCCTTGCTGGTTGTTTCGCTTTGGTCCTGCCTCTGAGTCTCCCTGTGTAGGAAGCCTCTGTCTTCCTAGTGTGCCGGGGGAAGCATAGGAGGCCTGCCTCTTGAGGCTGTTGTGAGGGGAGACACGAGTAACTCGTGCATGCCAAGCACTTTTAACACAGCCCGGAACATGGAATAAGTGAGAGCCGCTGTTGCTTTGTGGCTGTAGGCACAGCGATGCTGTTAGCTGGGAGAGCTCACAGTGAGACGGTAACACCTTCTGACCAGCAGAATAAGCGCAAGAAGAGAATTGGTAATAACTGGCTTCTTTATTAATTGGTTTCTTGCTGAAGCTCAAAGGCCTCAAATAAAAGCTGTGGACTGAAATAGCTTGAAGCAAGGCTTACAGTCTCTCCGAGGACAGAAGAGCCTTGCAGTCTGTGTCTTGAAATTCAGCCCTTCCCTGGGAACCAGTTCTCAGGTGCCCTGGGCCTGACTGAGGAGAGAGAATATTGACCTCGCTGAAATCCAGCCTTGAGGTCCCCTTAACTTCAAAAGTGGTTTTTGCGGGCTAGTTTTCCTGCTTTGGTCTGACGCCGAAATGTCCTCATCACCCGCTGTCACACTCAGTTGGCCTGATTGACCAGAGCCCTTTCCTGCGCGTGTGTCTGAGCCGCTCCCCTCTGAGGGGGCTGCTCACGGGGTGGGGGTAAGGGGCCGCACCCTCCCCTCACCCAGCGGTGCTAAGTCGCTTGTTGCTGCTGATTCTAACACGAGAGCAGCTACGATTATGAAAGCTGTCCAGTGTGAGCTTCAGCTCTCACAGAGGAGCTTATGGAAGTGGATGATAATTCCCAGAGACTGCCACCCACAGCCCTCGATAGATGTTGGTTGAAAGCCTGAAGTGTTTGAAATTGAGGTTCGTGGCCCCCGTTGTCTCCTCTGCCTCCCATCGCCCCACGTGTAAGAGCCTTCCTTCTCCCTTTTAAGCTCAAGCGAGCTGAAGCCGAGATCCAGCCCTTTGCCTCCTCCCTTTGCCTTCTCTTCAGCTGGCAGGGATGGGGTTAAGGCTTGTTGGCAACTAATCCACCTTGGTTTGAGGCCTGCTTGTAAGGGGCTGAAGGAATGACTGGAATTTGAGGGGGAGGGGAACGATACTCTGACCTTTGCAGGCCCATGGCCTTCGAACAGCTCAAACAGCATCCCTGTTCCCTTTCTCCCTCTGAACTAATAGAGTACCCCTAGATCACTTTGTTCCTCCACAGCTTCCCAGCCGTGGGAAGAACCCGGGAGCATGCTGGGGATCCTTGCGTTTCTCTGGCCAGTGTTGAATACGATGTATTTTTGCTCTCAGCTCAGCCTCTTGAACGTTTTCTTTGTTCCCCACCCCTGTCCCTCTGCCCCACTGTCCTCCCCAAACCCCCCAGGTCCGAGTGCATCAACAAGTTTGCTTCCGTCTTTGGGACAATGCCTCTTAAGGTGGTGGAGCACCGAGCTGACCCCGTCCTGTACAAGGACGACTTCCCTGAGAAACTGAAGAGCTTCCCCAACATTGGCAGCTTATGAAGCGGGCCGCTGGTGGAGGTCTCAACACGAATGCTGGACAGAGGAAGAGAACGTGGCCCTCCAGCCCTCTGACCCCTGGATTTCAGAGTGGAAGACTGGCAGCTCCTCACCTGAAGAGCAGAGGCCCCACGAGGACATCTGAGCACCTCGGGCGTCCTCCGATGCTCTTAATGGGTTCTTCCTGAAAACTCTAGGTGGAAGCCTGTGGCAGGCTCCAGGGGAAGGCCAGATCAGGCTTTCTTTGTTTCCAGCTCCAGTACAGTGATCTGAGAGGAACCGTCCATGGCTCTAAGACTGATGAGAAACCTCCAGCCCATTTCAGATCTGTGATATCATGTAAGAGCTACCTGACGGTCACTTTTTGTTATTTCAAATCAGTGAGTTCTTCGAAGGAAGAACCACGCCCAGAATTTGGTGCACAATCCAAGCATCTTAGTGGCATTTGATGCCTTGGGAGCACCACCTGCTGAGTTGGGACCTATAAATTCCGTGAAACTCTTTGGTTTGGCTTTTGGATATGATTAAAATTATTTTTTATTCTGTTTCATCCTACGTCTTAAATATTGACTATGGAGCTTTGTGCGTATGTACCTTGCACCTTCTGACCTCAGCTCCAGCCTCCTTCCCAGGTCTGGGAAGACAGTCGGCCGGGAGGCGTGTCTGGTGCCATGCTTATCCAGCAGAGAAGAGCCTCGAACTACAAACATTCTTAGTGTCCCCAAACCTACAAAGGAGTCTCTGTGCTTGCTGATTAGATCTAGATATTCTTGGGGGACAACAGAGGGCCTCTCATAGCCATACGCTGAGTCGCTCTGCTGGTACCACGTTGTAAAATTGAGCGAGTTGTGACCCTCACCCCAGGGGGATGCCAAAATTTCCCTCATTCTTTTGGTATAAACCTAACGTTAACCAGGGAGGCTCTGGCTAATGTTAAATGCTGCTATAACAACTGCTTTGCAATAGTTGCCGGTATATTTAAATCGTTACATTGTGTGAATTATACCTCTTTAAGCTCAGTTGATGAACAAGTCTACTCTGGCAAATGTTAGATGTTAAGGATTCGAAACAGATTTATCTGACTCTAATATTAAGATTAGCCACAGTTTGGGCTTTAGCCATAACATATGTCCCCAGAACACGAAATACATAGCGATTTGCTTGGAATATGGATATGATTACTGAAACTGGTTGTGTGCCCCGTCCAAGTCGCTAGGTCACCGCTCATTGCTCTGTTGAGTGGCGCGGAGGTGAGCCGGCCTCATGCTGGTGTTTTCAGATTTGCAGCTTTAAAAGGATCACTTCAGATGTGTTCATGGACTTTGAGAGACCAAAGAAAACTTTGAGAAGTAGCACAATGGAAAGTGGAAATCTTGAGTCTGATCTTTCATATTTAGGCCTGGTGGGATGGCAGGCTGTTCTTGGCAGAAGGGATAAGACAGCATCTCCAGGTCATTCAGTTTGCAGTTGCAGACATGGAGCAGTGATTTATTCACGTGTTGCAGCTGCGAACACTGATGCTTAATCAATCCTCTTGATTTGAATGATTATATCCTAGTCAGCAAGGGGAGATGGGAAGGCATTTTGGCCTCATAGTACTGGGGGTGATATGATAGAAACCAGAAGAAAGGACTTTTCTCTTGTCACCCAGATACCAGCAGCTGACACAGCGAGTACCTCTGATCTTTCCAGGGGTTCCCTGGCTTGGGGCAAGTGGCAGGGGAGGAGGACCTCACATTTAAATTCTAGCTGAAATCTAAGAACTGTGCTAACATTGTCTACTGTGTGACGCGTGTTGACGCACACCCTCGGCATGTATTAATAGCGCTCTGCTCTTTTCAGACGACCGGCTGCACTGCATTAGTGGCTGATTCTAAGCCAGCTCCCCCTCTCAAAAGGGCCATCTTTCCTCCTTCTCCTCCCCGCTCTCCTTCTCTCCCTCTCTCTTTATTATTCCTTTGATTCTGGAAGAGAAATGCTTCAGTAGCAGGTCACTGGGACCCCAAGGGGACAGAGCCAGTGGACCTTTATCACCTTCCGAGAAGACATTGGTCTTCTAAGGGCGTTAAAACTCCATTTCAAGTACCTAACTACCCCCAGAAATATTGGGGGTTAGATTTTTACACCATAGTATACAATTTTTTTCTATTATTATTATAGAATAACTATTACATCCTAGGCACTGGAAGCGGAGAAGGCAATGGCAACCCACTCCAGTACTCTTGCCTGGGAAATCCCATGGATGGAAGAGCCTGGTAGGCTACAGTTCATGGGGTCGCGAAGAGTCGGACACAACTGAGTGACTTCACTTTCATGCGCTGGAGGAGGAAATGGCAACCCACTCCATTATTCTNGGCAATGGCAACCCACTCCAGTACTCTTGCCTGGGAAATCCCATGGATGGAAGAGCCTGGTAGGCTACAGTTCATGGGGTCGCGAAGAGTCGGACACAACTGAGTGACTTCACTTTCATGCGCTGGAGGAGGAAATGGCAACCCACTCCATTATTCTTGCCTGGAGAATCCCAGGGACGGGAGCCGGGTGGGCCGCCGTCTATGGGGTCACACAGAGTAGGACACGACTCATGTGACTTAGCAGCAGGCACTGGAAGCAAACCTCAAAGCTTCTGTCCTAGGAGAAGAGAGAGGGTGCAGGTCACAGGGAAAGATTGAGGACAGGAGCATAGCAAGTGCTCATGATTCATGGGTTCAGAAGGGACTAGGAGCTCCACCCTGTCCTGTGTGGGTGTATTTCTGAGCTGCTCACCAGCAAGCCTCACTCATAAGCTTGGGCCGGGATCATCTGCCCTTGGGATGCCATAGGTTCTGGTTTCAGAAGCGGAACAATAATGCTAATTAAAATGTCATGTTCTGGCCTACAACAGACAACAGCTGCTTTTAGATTAAGAAATCTTTTTTAAGGAACGGCATCGTACAGGCCTACACCGACGATGAACCTGAGCTGGCCCTGGCCTTGCCCCAAATGTGTGTGCCACCACTAGCCTTTGCCCCCAGGGACCTAACTGTCGGGCCAGCCTGCTTGGAATGCCAGCGGTGACTGTTGCGTGCTCAGTTGTGTCCAGCTCTTTGAGACCCCATGGACTGTGGCTCACCAGGCTCCTCTGTCCGTGGGATTATGCAGGCAAGAATACTGAAGTGGGTTGCCATTTCCTTCTCCAAATGCCAAGGTTGGAGACCCTTTTTTGCTGGTTAAGTTTAGGTAGCTGTACATAGTCTTCTTATCTGATGTATTTTAGCAAAGCTCACACATGTTTAGGCAAAAACCTCCTTTTCTGGGAAAATTGAAGAGGAGAGTATCCGCTTTTGTCCTCAGACTCTGGCTTCTCCTGTGAGTGATGCTCCCCTGTCTCTCCTTTTTACCCGCCATCACGAAGGTCGGGACTCTGGCTTCTCTGAACCTTCTGTGCTTTCAGCTTCTGGTTTTTAGGAGTTTCTCTGCTGCCTCTGGAGAGAGTGGGCATCATCCTGGCCCGTGCTGACCAGGACTGGGAGCTGGAAGAGGCCACCAGCCTCTGTGCTGTCACTTGCCAAAGGGTGGCTGGTAGCTCTGTGATCCGGCTTCCTCCTGGGACAGTCCCTGAGGATCCTTGCCACTGAAGGGCCGCAAGCTCCTGGCCACGAATTCTCAAGGCCTGATTGCTGGGCTCAAGTCCAAGACCCCTTGATGGTAGAATTAAGAAGTCGATGAAGCAGAGTCCGGGTCGGAAAGTGGTTCACTCCTGGGGGGACTCTTCCCGGCTCTACAATCACAGGATTGCAGAGGCACCCAGCCAAGAGGGCGGAGGTTTCAAAGGGTCTCTATCATCTAGCTTCGCTGAGCCTGGTGGGTTTCCTCTGCTCTCCCAGTGGCGTCTCCAGCATAAGCTGTTTTCTCCAGTGCCATTGGTTGTCTTCTGCAGCCGAAGCCGCAGCACGCTGTTCCCCGAGGAGCCCTGTCTCGGGGAGGCAGAGGCAGAGAACGCCCAACTGGCCCCACGCCCCTTCAGCCACTTCCCGAGGAGCCATCCTGGTGGAAGTGCCAACCGGCTTGGCAGGCAGCGGCTATCGAGGGAGGCTCTGGAGGAGACTTGAGCTTTCCACTGAGGGCCCAGAGACATGTGAGCCCTGGAGGCTGGCTGCTCACCTCACCCCAGAGCTCTGTCTCAAGCCCCAGGGCTCCTGTGCTAGGCCAGTGTTTGCTTCTAAATGAAACAGGAGGCAGCTTTTGGCCCCACTCTGCCAACCAGGCCCAGTGAGATGATCTGAACTGGTTTCACTGAGCTGCTCCTGACAGAGGACAGTGAGGCAGGCCAGATTCTGCTCTCACTTGTAAGGTTTTCCCCTCTCCTAAGCCAAGGTCTTCCCTGGTGGCTCAGTGGTAAAGTATCCACCTGCAGTGAAGGAGGTCCAGGTTCAGTCCTTGGGTCAGGAAGATCCCCTGGAGAAGGGAATTCCAACCCACTCCAGTATTCTTGCCTGGGGAATTCCATGGACAGAGGAGCCTGGCGAAATACAGTCGATGGGGTCACAAAGAGTCGGACATGACTTAGCAGCTAAACAACAGCGACATCATCCTAAACGGAGCTCACAGCCTCTCTTCTGCCTCCATTAATAGGCCATCAGGGCTCCCCAGCCTCAGGCTCTGTGACGTCCAGGTTCCTTGGGACAGGGTGTGGGCTGTGTAGGCGACACTGTGCCACAGCTTTTTCATGCCCAGTTCACCACTGCTTGTAACTCAGGGCAGGTGACGGGGCAGCTTGCCCCCTCTCTCCCCTTTCCAGGCATCTTTCCTTCTCAAGAAATTGTTGAGTCACCCACCTCTGTGTCTGGCATCTCAAATTTAACAGCCTTTGTAGGGTAGAGTTTTTTCCTTTCTTCTGCTCCCAACTGGTTGAGCCCGTGGTTGCACTTCTTTCCAGCCTCCCTGGAGGGCACCAGAGCCGTCAGGCAGAGACGAGGAAAGGGAAAGATGTCTGGGTGCCATTCGAGAGGTACCAGGCAGCTGTCTGCTACGAGGTTTCCCCAGCAAAGCACCAGCTCATCCATAGCATCTCGGGAGCTGCCTGTGGCGGGACAGCTGCCAACAGAGCTGGGATTGGACTCTGCGTATCTTGGACCCAAGCCTCCAGCCACTCCATCCACCCTTCAGAGCCTTCCCTTCACAGTGTATCAATGTGAGCTCTTACTTACAGCTGCCAACTTCTATCATTAACTACTACGCCCAAGAAGAAGCTCAAAGAATGTCTGGTTTTCTGATAATCACAGCTGCAGAACAACCAACTCGTTACTGACCAAGATGAGGGAATAATTCAGTCATTCCGTTTTCTAATTGTTCGTTCATTCATTAAAATGTGCTCCTTGCCAGAACCTGTGCTGCGTCTGAGACAGAGTGGATTAAGTGGAATAAGACGCAGTCTTGACCTCCAGGATCTTGGGTTCCAATGAGAGTTCTTGGCTCTGAAAGATGGTGTGAGTCCATCAGAGGCCTGGGACTCCACACACATACGTTTTAGTCCTGACTGTTCAGGAAGGTTCCATTACGTGAATACCATCTTCGCTGGTGCCCAGAGGAGGCAAGGATTGTTTTGTTTCCCATTCTCATAGCGCCTTCCTTTGAGTTGAACCCTGGGCCTTCCTTGGCCTTGAGGGATTCCACTCCCTTGCCTTAGTTTCCTCAACCAGAAATTGAAGATGGCAAGAGCGCTTCGACCCGGGTGGGTGAGATGCAGTGATGTATCAGATCTCTTCCCCTCTCTTTACCCAGAGCCCTTGCCAGATTGTACCTGGTGATGCTGGCAGCCAGCCCTCTTCCGGCCCCTCTTTCTGCTCACCCTGTTACCAGAGAGCCTGGGGGTCTGGATCCTATCTGGCCCCGTCAGGGTAGATTACCAGATGAGTGGTTCTTTTGCCCCAGTGCCTTTCCTGTGCTATAAATAAGCCCCATGTTTATTTTCTAATGTTATTGAAATGAGCACTTGGGATTTGGGCCTCTTGACTAGTCCGGAGAGCGTCCACCCGGTGCCTGGTGAGAGCCCTGTGTGGCTGGCTGCTGTCTGAAGCTATTTGGAGTCCTCCCCCTGTGTTGTGGATGTGGCTTCATTTCAATAGTAAGGGCTGTATGCAGCCCTGTATCTGCTGATTTTCAGGTTTCAGCTTTCTGCCAGCCTCACTGCCTGCTTAGAAGTAAAGCTGTGTTTCTCATTAAGGGGATAACAGCCACAATTGAGATAATTAACGAAAATTGTGTATTGGTGGCAGCAGTCCTATAGGATTTCCAATAGTCTACCCAGTAGATCCTGAGGGGCTTTACCTTCATCTTCTCCCTTCTGCCTACCCTGGGCCCAACCTCTGTTCTTACTTTCTGGATATAGTCCCAATTATTTCTCTCCATGCAGCCTTGTTCTTGTCAGCAGTTCGGTCTGATGTACTGACAACTTGACCAAATGAAGATTTCGTTAACTGCATCTTCTCCAAGGCACAGAAGATGCAAGGATTCCACCCCCCCTTCCCAGAGTGTCTCCCATTTGCTGGTTGTACCTTGGCCCTTTAAAAAATGTTGTAAGAAGAATATCCATTAATAGCAGATAGGTGTTCCCTTCAGTACTATGGCTGCACCATCTCAGTGGGACAGTGCTGAGACAGAATGGAAACGTGACAGCCCAGTGCAGTGGCTTATATGCTATGTGCTGGTCTAGGAACTAGGAAGTGTTCTGAATTCGGATTTCCTCAGTAGTGGTTTCGGAGAAGGCAATGGCACCCCACTCCGGTACTCTTGCCTGGAGAATCCCAGGGGCGGGGAGCCTGGCGGGCTGCCGTCTATGGGGTCGCACAGAGTTGGACACGACTGAAGCGACTTAGCAGCAGCAGCAATGGGTTTCTAGCTCCTTCAGGCTTTGATGTTGCATCAAAAGTATCCCGTGAGACTGAGCAGGACACAGCATTGTCTGTCAGAACTTGGGCTAAAGGTCATTATCTACTGCTCAGGAGGGATTATTCTGATAAGTCAGTCAGTAGAGAAATGTTTGCATGAACAAACCAGAACCTATAGCCTGTTCATGAACAGTTATATCTAACAACCAGATTTAATTCACTTTCAGACGTGGAACCAGAAGAAAGTGAATTTTTACTCATGTGTCTTTAGTCTGTTGACTCCTAAAGATTGTTTTCTCTTAAAAAGTAAAAAGTCTTTTGCGATGGATTCCTATTTATTGAGCACTTATTATGTGCCAGATACTGTTCTCAATTATGAAGAAGCTGCATTGAACAAAGTGCCTGCCCCTGCTAAGTGTACACTCTAAGAAGGAAGACAGCCAAAAAAAGTAAAGGAATGCAATTTCAAATGGGAAAGAAGTGCTGGGAAGAGAACAAGGCAGAATAAGCGGAGGTGGCTAGTGACTTGGGCGTGAGGAGACATTTAAGATGAGTTGGTCAGAAGTGGCATTTAAACACAGATCTCGGTGTTGAGGAGTGGAGACAGAGGGATGAGCTAGCATAAAGTCCCTCAGGCAGGAAAAAGCTCACCTTGTTTTAAGAACAGCAGGAACTCCGGTGCGGCTGCAGTGTATTGGGTATGGAGAGCAGGGTAGAGATGATGCCAGGAAAAGGAATTTAGGGCCAAATTGTGTTGGGATCATGCAGGACAAAAAGGGTTCTGGATTTTTATTGTGAGTGTGATGGGAAGACACTGTAAGGTTTTAAGCAGGGGACTGACATCCGAATGGGATTTTTATTTAAAGAGTCGTTTCAGCTATTATGTGGAGAAGAAGAAGGGGAGAAAGGAAGTCAAGAGGCTGCGTTACAGAGAGAGATGGCAGAGGCTTAGCTAGACTAGGATGGCGGCAACAGAGACAGTGAGGAGTTACATTGGGAACAGAATCTGTTGGACTCACTAATGATTTGGTTATAGGAGATGAAAACAGGATTCACAGCTAACTGCTAGGTTTTTGTTGTAACTGAGTGACACAATTCAGTGAAACAGGGCGGACTGGGCAGGGCAAGGACAGGGAAGTGTGAGAGGGGATGTCAGGAGCTCCACTTTGGATGGGTTAAGTCTGAGATGCCTTTTGGTCATCTAGTGGTAGTGCTATTTAAGCAGTTAGATATCTAGGGCTTAAGGGGAAAGTTAAAACTGAATATATAGATGGGATTTAAAACCATAGGACTAGATGAGACTACCCAGAGAGTCAGAATATGTAGAGGAAAAGAGGACTGTGGCCTGATTTACAGGGAGAGAAGAAAAGAGGAACCAGAAAAGGAGATTGAGGAGTTCCTGGTGAGTTAGGAAGAAAACCAGCAAGATATCTGCAAGACAGACTGGGAAGAATTAGAGATACACTTTGTAAACCCTGAAGTAATGGCTGAAAACATTTTAAAAGGAAGCATGGCTAATAAGGCAATATTGGAGATAGAATATGATAAAAAAAATATTCAGTCAAAAAGAATGAATTGAAGAAAAGAGTAAAGTAAGAACAGATGGGACACAAAATAGCAGGACACTAGACTTTAACATATTAATAATGACGTTAAATGCAAATGATCTAAACGTTATAATCAAAGGACGGAGACTTTCATTCTGAATTAAACATCAAGGGCAATCATATGCTATCTATGAGTAAAGCACTATAAAATACAGTTGAAGCGAAAGAGTAGAAGAAATTATACTAGACAAACATGAATCACAAAGAACTGGAAGTGATTTTACCAATAAAGGACAAAATAAACTTCAAAACAAGAACATTTCCAGGGAGAAAGAGGAATAATTCATAATGTTAAAGGTGTCAGTTCATTAAGACATAACAGGTAATTCTAAGCAATGTAGGCACTAAATAACAATGCTTAAAAATATATAAAGCAAAATTGACAACGGAAAATGAAATAGAAAACTCCACAATTATATTTGGATATCTCAGCACTCTCCTCTTAGTAACTGATAGAACAAGTTGATAGAAAAATCAGAAAGCTAGAGATGACCTGGATAATGCTATCAGCCATTTTGGCCTAATTGACAGTTATGGGACACTTCACCCACCAATAACTAAGCAGATATTCTTTTCAGGTGCACTTACAACATTCAGCACCTGTGTGTGGCACCCTAACAAGTCCCAGTTTTAGAGGAAATGAAAATACAACATGTTCTCCAATCACAATGGAATTAAATCAGTAACTGATATCTGGGGGAAATCCCTAACAATCAGCAATTAAGTAACATGTTTCTAAATGCATGGGCTAATAAAGACACAAAGCAAATTAGAAGGTGACTTTAGGTGAATGAAAACGCACCTCGCTGTGTCACGTGGAGCACTCAGAGATCTGCTCTTGAAGTGGGAGTGTGAGAGAAGAAGAAAGGACTAAAACTAGGTGAGCTGCTACTTTAAAAAACGGAAAACAGCAATTAAATACAAAGTGAATGGAAGAAAGAATAAAGACAAGCTTGGAAATAAATAGAAGATGGACAAGCAATGGGGAAGAATCGATTAAACCAAACCTGGTTCTTTGAAAAGACCAATAAATAGACTGTTCAAGGAAAAAAAAAGGATGTAAATTTACTAGTATCATGAATCAAACAGGGAGCTTTGGTACAGATTCTAAAAAATTATTAGAAATGAAATACATATGAAAACGTTATACTGATAAAATATACAACATAGATGAAATAGTTGCAAACTTTGAAAAACACAAAGTTGTAAAAACTACCTCAAGAAATAGAAAAATCTAAATAGCCATATCCATTAAAGCAGTCAAACTTGTAATTTAAAACTTCACACAAAGGAAAACCTAAGTCCACATAGTCTACTGACAAATTATATCAAATAATTAAGAAAGAACACCAATCTTACACAAACTCTTTTCAGAAAATAGAGAAAGAGATGTGTCCCAGCTCATTTTATGTGGCCATTATTACCCTGTTATCAAAATCAGACAAATATATTACAAGACAAGAAAACTGCAGACTTAAAGCCCTGCTGAGCATAGAGGTCTTTTTAAAACTTAGCAAGCCAAACCAACATACAAAAAAGATAATACAACATGGCTAAAGAATATAAAGTCTGTCTAATATTTGAAAATGTAATTCACAGTAGCAATAGAATAAAGGAGAACAGTCATATGATTATCTCAATGTTTTTAAAAAAAAAAAAACATATATCCACACAAAGACTTGTACACAGATGCTCTCAGCAGGTTTGTTCATGATAGCCAAAACCTGGGAAAAACTCAAAGGTTAAACAGCAGATGAATGCATAGATAAATTGTGGTATATCCATGCAATGGAATACATCTAAGCAATAAAGATAATGAACTACTGAGACACACAACATGGATTAAAATGTTTCCAAAATAGTTGAGCAAATAAGCCAGACATGAAAGAGTACATGCTTTACATGTCTACTGTCCATACATACAGGGTTTCCCTGGTGGCCCAGGGAAGGGTGAAATTCACCCTCAATCGTTCAGTCTTATACAGTAGACAGGACTCTTACAGGCTTATCTCCTGTATTAGTTTGCCTGGGATGAGGCTCAAGGGAACTTTTGGGAGTGAGGAGAAGGTTTTATATTTTGATCCTGGTGATGGTTACATATATATATATATTTGTCTGAACTCATCCAGCTCTACATGTAAAGTTAATGCGTTCTTATCTAAGTAATACCTCAACAAAGATGATCATTTTTTCAATAGTAGTTAAAAACTGTCATCTTTCACAGTTCCTTTGCTTTGTCATGGACCAGCATCCCTTTTCCCTCCTTTACCTGGCTGTTTGCTTAGGGCCTCGGGGTCCAAGCTGCCTCCAGTCCTGTTTAGTGCTCTCTATCGTGTTTTGATGTGGAATGCAGATTTGCCAGCCATCCAGCTGATACTTATCAAATGCTTGCTGTAATACTCTACCAAATGTTGCAGATAAACAGGTGGAGAAGCCGTTTCTGCCTTATAATCAAGCTAATACAGGAGATAAGTCCCTAATGGTCCTGTCTACTCTATAAGACTGAACAGTTGAGGGTGAATTGCACACATTCCCAGCTGTGGAAGGAGCGTGCGATCACTTCTGATTTGGTGAAGGGGTGAGACTTGAGGTGGGCTTTGAGAATTCGTTGGTAGAGACAGGCACTGTGTGGATAGGGGTGTGCTGGGAGGTTGGGGAGTCACTTTGACCTGAGAGGAGTGAAAGGAAACAAGAAGATGAGGAAGTATGCTGATACCCTAGATTTATAGGAGCATTAACTGCAGGCTGGGACTTTTAGAAATCATGGCGCTGGATAGGGGTTTAGGGCTAGACAAAAGAGCTAAAATGTTTGTGGGCAGTGTGAAGGCTTTGCAGATGATTGTTCTGGTTGGGAGCGTGATCACAGCTAGTCTTAGACACTCCCACTTTGGCATCAGCACAGATGAGGGGGCGGAGCAGAGAGGGACCAGGAATGGGATGTAACTACTTAGCAGTGGCCTAGGTGATAAGTGACAAGGAACTGAGCCCAGGGGTTGCTGGACTCATTTGGGAACTTGCTGGGACCTGCTGAGATGCTTTGGGATATGAAGTTGAGAAGAGCAGCCACTTCACCCATTTAACACATACCAGCCAGTCTTCTTGTTACAGACTAAATTATATCCTCCGTGAAACTCATATATAGAAACCCTCACCCCCAGTGTGTCGGGATGAGGAGATAGGGCCTATGTAGAGGTAGTGAAGTTTAAGGGAGATCGTAAGGGTGAGGTCTTAATTCATTAGGACTGATGTCCTCAGAAGAAAAGAAAGAAGTAGCAGAACTCTCTTTCTGCGATCAAAGACCACGTAAGGACACAGTGGGAAGGTGGCCGTCTACAAGCCAGGAAGAGAGGCCTCAGCAGAAACCAGATCTGCAGGCACACTGGTCTGGGCTTCTAGCTTCCTGCAACTGTGAGACATTAAATGTCTATAATTTAAGCCACCCAGTATATGCTTTTTTGTTACAACAGCCCAGACAGACCAACACACTGCTCACCACCAGATTCCTCACCACCTTCCCAATTCCCATAAATAGAATATTGAGGGTTCCCGGTGCTTTATATTCTGATGACATACTTTTGTGAAACAGTACCCCACTCTCTGGCTTCCTTCTCTTAGCCGTTCGGATAGAAGTCAACCCTGCTGGCCCTTCCCAACCATCAGAGTGTGTAATTCCTCCTGTCTCTACAGCTCTTAACTATTTCCAAGTATTACTCGTTTGGATTTCATAACCACTTGTCTCACTTCCTATGACATAAGCAGGCAAGAGTTGATTTGACCCCATTTTACAGATGAAGAAATTGAAAATCGGGATTTTCGTGGCTTGTCTAAGATAAGCAAGTGGAGTGGCAAAGTCAGCCTGTTAAATCCAGCTCTCTCTCTTCACTGCACAGCTTCCTGGCCTGTGCTTTTCTATGCCTTTGTCTGGAGAGAGCTTTCTGTTCAAACCTATCCTGGAGAGGAGATGTGGGCTGCCTTTGGGCTTCCTTCTTCCCTTCCCTCCCTTGTCCTCCCAGCACGCGCGTATGCGCGCCCACACACGCACACCCATACACACACATTTATTTTTGTTCTCTCTCCATAGTGCCGCTCGGCCTTAATGTCATAGGAACAAGGAGCTCCTCCTTTTCCCGCAGACCCTAAGCATGACAGATCCACTGTGGGTAGAGGACAAAGAACAGATGGGCAAGGGGCTTACGATGCAACCAGAAGAGAAGCCTTGGAAGGTGTGGCAGGAACGCTGTAGCCCCTGGGCTGTCTGAACCGCATCCTGGCCGGGGCTCTGGGGGGCATCTCATGCGGGCCCCACAGTGGGTTTGCTCCCAACTAACAGTTAAGGCAGCACCTTAACACATGGTATGCACATGGTCATAAACCGAAGCTCCTTTCGGAAGTTTGCCCTTCCTCAAGGCTGTTGGTCTGTGGTGAGCTAAAAAAAGAAAATCTGTTTGGAATCACAGGATTCCTGGGAAAATGTCAACTCTCACACCCCATTTTCTTTGGAGCTGGCATGCGTCTTCTCACTTCTGAGCCCCGTTTTAAGGGGCGGACTGTTTGTGGAGGGCCTGTTGTTCTGAGCAGCTGAGCATGCAAGTCTGGGCCTGCGTGTGTGTGGAGAAAGACCACCACGACTACATCAGCCCCCACCAGCCGAGTCAAGGATTTCTGCTGAATCACAGACCAGCCCGCTTGTGGCGCCCTGAGGTTGGCAGTTGTTCTTGTAGCAAGACCTGGGACAATGGGATTGGTGAGAAAGAGACACTGGTGGTTGAGGCAGAGTGGAGGTGGGGAAGGAAGGTTTAGAGCCTGAGGATTGTTGAGGGATGACATGGGGAAAAGCAGGCTTTGAGCCCAAGGATAAATGGGAAAACCTCTGAGATGAGCGCTCTCAGATTACAACACCTAGCCATCTCGAGGAGCTGGCCTCATGCCACCCAAACCCCAAGAACACTAAAGAGGTCAGGCTTCCTGTCCTGACCTTGGCTCATCGGGGACGCATATGACCCCTGGAGGAAGAGGATGGACAGAGTCCACAGGCAAGCGGAGGCTGTGAGTTCACACCAGGCTCATCTCTAGCCTTCCTCTTCCCATCCTGAACCAAAAACAGAGCCTCTCCTCATTCCTACCTTTCCATTCATTCTCCCAATGAATTGCAGTTACTCAGTGTACCAATTTTCTGAAGGATTCATTCACAAACAGAATTGGCCTGTCTTTTCTTGGCACTTGGAAGGCAGCTGGGGCAGTCAGACAGATACATAGGTAACTCACATGGTCTCATATGCTAAAATACTATTATAAACAGTTCTGTGGGAGCATGGAGCCGCAACCACTGGCCTGGGGTGGAAGTTGGGATGTGGCATAGAGTTAAGGAAGAACTTCACATAGGACATTCTTATTAGGAAGAAGCCATAGAGGATGACCAGGAATCCTGCTAGAAGAGTGGGCTGGTGACAGGACGCAGGCATTCTAAGGAAACAGATGGCAAGTCTACCACTGTGGCCAAGTGAAAGGCCCCACATGGTTTGGGGGAGCAGTGAGTGGTCCTGGCAGCCAGACGGGGAAGGGCTGAGCCACAGCTGATGTTTAAGGAAGTCCTGCCGACAGGGGAGTGTCCTCCCCAGCGATGCTCCTTGAAGGCACAAATTCCAGGAATGGGTTACTCGAGTCCCCAGGGAGGACCAGATGACCCAGCAGCCATCCTGCCTTTGGCGGGAGCATTCATCTGGGCTCCAGATACTATTGGGGTTGCTAAGCAAGGATTTCAGGCAGGCGGCTTCCCATGCACGAGAAATTTCTTCCTTGGCTTCCATTCCCACCTTGAGACTTGGCAGCGACTTGGTGTGGAGAGTCCAAGAGCTGCCATGACCCTGTCAGATGGCAAGGATCATTTTTAAAAACAAGTTCCTAGTTCATGTCAACCTAAAGCCATCTGGGTCTATAGTGAATGAAAACTTACCCTAGAGGTACGGTTGCAGAAAAGGGGACCCCTTCCAGGGCCCAAGAGTGGGCTCTTGTCTAACACTCGGAAATGAATTGTCCAAGGAGACACATGTGCTGCCAAAGCAAGAGGTTTTATTGGGACGGGGCCCCCGGGTGGAGAGCAGCAGGGAAGGGAGCCCAGGCCCTGCTGCGCGGCTCACGGGCTCGGGTTTTGTGGCGATGGGGCTAGCTTCCAGGTGGCCTGTGGCCAGCCGTTCTGACTCAGGTCCTTCCTGGTGGCGCGTGCATTGCTCAGCCAAGCTGGATGCCAGTGAGGAGGATTCTGGGCGGTGGCAGGACAGCTGGCAGCTCCTTTGGACCTTTCCAGCCCTCTTGCAGTGGTGGCTTGTTAGTTCTACGCTCCTCACCAGGACGTCCTGCCGTAACTCACGCAGGTGGTTACTGTAATTCCTAGCCAGGATGGGCGGTTTCAGTCAGGGTGCTTCCCCTCCTGGTACCAAGTCTGAGATGTGGCTCCGGGAGAGCAGCATTTACATAGTCAGAAAGAGAAGACGGAAAGGAGTGTCAGGTCAGACTCAGAGCTGGCAGCCGGAGGGTGATGTCTTTCTCCAGGAATAATCAGCCCTTCATGTCCTGTTGCCGCGTCAGCTTGCAAAGCCCGGGCATGGGCCACTGCCGCGCAGACCTCCCCACGAACTGGTAAACTGGGCAGAGACAGGCTTCTTCCCCGCCTTCAGATGTGAGAGCTGAGGGTCAGGCAAACAAGGATGCCTCCCCTTCAGCATACAGGGGGTCCCTGGGAGACTGACTGCTTGAGCCACCTTTAGGCTGGAAAGCGAGGAAGCACCTCTGGCACAGCAAAATCTGGGCCTCCAGCTTGGCTTTATAATTTGTATATTAGTACTTTGCTTTGCTTTAAAAAATCCCCAGGCCTTACCTCCTGCAAGTTCTCTCAGCCACTAAGCATTAGAGCTGGGACAGAGACCTGCCTCTCCTGGAAGCCTGTCCTGCACCATTTTTCCCAAGCAGCCGGGTCTGCCCACCCTGGCCTCCATGCCCTGGCTGGCCCCTCGCTTTCAGAACAGACCCCGGAAACCCGGATGGCACCAGTGATATCGAGGGGCCGTGATGAGCGCACTGGAGACGCAGGGGCGGCCCCTGATTTCCCTCTGCTGCTTGTCTGCCGTGGAGGCAGGTCCTCTGGGATGAGCGGGGGGGTGCCCCAGCCCCTCGCAGGCCATGCACCCCTCTTTGTGCAGGAGCCCTGGCCGGCCACCTGTTGTTAATCTAGCCCTGGTAATCCATTCTGTACTGTGTCAGCAGTTCAAAAGGGCACTGTTAGTATTTTTTGCCGACTTCAATTAACGTGAGATTTCAGAGGCCCCTCTGATCACATTTCATCTGTCACAAGTTAGGAACAAAACAGACAGGTTCCAGTTGAGGGGAGGAAGGAGAAGGAGTTTATTGCAAACAACAGCCAAACGGACAGTGTGGGCCATGCCCAGCTAAGGGCGCTCTGTGAACGCGCAGCGGCACCCACGCTCCACATGGCCCCTCGCTGGACCCCAGTGCCCCCTCCTCATCAACAGTCCAACAGTCCTCCCCTCCCCCCAAAGATGTAAGTGCAATAACTTACTTTAAAAGGCAAGAACTTTTTTTTTTTTAATATTTTGCTATAATGTAGTTACATGGTGGTATAGGCAGTAAAACTTTATGGAACCAACCTCCTTTTTTTATACATTTTTTTTCTGAATTTTTAATGTCTTTTTCATATATATTTTTAATATTCCACCCCAGGCCATTAAGCTAAAGGAAAAGTTGCATTTATACAGGGTTACAATATCTTACAAGGAGAACAGTCATTATTGATTGAGGTTCATGTTCCTTCCAGCACTCAGCTCTCTTTTCAACCCACTGCACACCAAACAGACTATTAGACATTGAAAACTGTCCTTCAAAATCAGTAGTATAAAGGCCTAGCTCTATGTGTGTAAGTGAAGGGGAAGAAGGGACGGGGAGGGCAGGGTAATGTTTGGTTGACTGGAACACCTTTCCTCCCCCCAGCATCTCTACAGACGTCACATGGGCTCCCCGGGAATTTGAGTTGACTTTTCGTTGTCTTCCCAGTTTTCTCTTTTGTGGTCATGGATTATTATCCTGGGGGCCTGTTTGCCCAGCCATCCTCACGCCCCGCCAGGCCTGTTGTTGGCTTTGGCACGCGCCAGGCCGGCAAGCAGACCGGAAGCCCCAGAATTGTCCAGCCCAGGGGGAGAAAAGCCGCAGAGGCAGGATTCACGGTTGCTTGCATGGAGGAGCTCCTCTCGTCGACCCAGCCGGAAGAGGGCAGAGGGGACACCGGCGCCGGGCCCGATGTGGCCGCGGCCTCGTGTACTGGGGGACCCACCTCCCGCTTGCTACCGCCACCCCCGGCAGCAAATTTGAACCAACCTGGCCACCATGCTTCCCCACGCTGGAGGCGCGGCGGTGAGAGCCAAGAATCAAGTATAGTGGAAAGAATTCAAGGAAAGTTCCAAAGCCCGTGTCCTCCAAGTGCCGTCGAAGACTCAGGGACAAGCCTCTCCACGAGTCCCCGGAGCCCTCTCTCCCCACGCTGCCCTGGGAGCAGCGACAGCATCCAAGGATGGTAGCAGCACCTTAGTGTCAAGCCTTGGCCGCCGAGACTGGTTCCCAGCAGGATTTGGGGGGCTGGCAGCGTGAGGAGGCTGCCCAGGGGGCCTGCCAGCCACCCATTATTTCCGGTTTTGTGTGGCCATCTCTGTTGAGATTTTAGGCAAAGGGCAAAGGAAACCCCACCTCTTTTAGCTTATTTATTGGCTTAACAGTGACCCCCGGAGCCATCCACTCTCCCCTGCACCTGGCTTCACCAGGCCGTGCTCCTGAGGATGCCGCCAGCCCAGACAGTCGCACCCAAGCTGGCTTTAGCCATCACAGGAGAGGCTGCGGCGTACCTCCCGCCCCAGTGGCTGAGAAGGCAGAAGGCCTGGGCCCAGCCCCCCACCCTGGGGAGCTCCACGCAGCATCAGTCATCAGAGCCCCTCTCTTAGCTCTGCCTCAAGTGAAACGTGGCTCAGGATGATCACCTTCCCCACTGGGGACTGGGGTCATCTCTGTTGTGAAGGGATTGGGCAGGCTAGGTTTCTGATCCTTCCCGCTCTGCTATTCTATGATTGTCAGAGTGTCAGGCAAGCCTTAGGGGCTGGGGCAGGGCAAGGGCAGGCCTGGGGCGGGCAGCTGCCCTTGGGGAGATGCAGAGGTGTTTCATGCCAACGTTTTAATCCTACTTAGCTGCGTTGGTGGGACAGGCAGTCAGCGCCAAAGAGCCTTCTTCTATAGGAAGATTTTTCTCTCAAGCTTTGGGATGGAATTTGCCTGACTGAGGTCTGGCCCAGGTGGAAAGCAGACACACAGCGGAACTGATTGCCAGAGGTCCCTTCCAGAAGGTTCCACTTAAGAGCCGTGTCTTTCCCTTCCCTCCCCCTCGGTATCTATCCTGGTTCTCTCTCTCTGTCCGATTCTCACCCAGGTGAGAACATATCTCCCAGGTCTTTCCAGCCATGGTGGCATTTAAGGAGGAACGGGGGGATTGTCTCCATCCTGAAGCCATTTCTTCCTTCCTTTTCCTAGATTTTGGGAGTCTTGAGTTGTTTCAGCCAAGCTTAGAACTAAAAAAAGTCTTCCTAAGAGTTATTCCCAGATCCTCAAACATAAAAAACACTTAAAGCTAAGCCTCCAAGAACATTTAATTCAATGTAAGATGCTTTTCACTTCGAGAAGATCAACTTTAGAGCTATGATCCCCAAAGAAGTCTGACTCTTACTAGGGGGAGGGTCAAGGCCAGCTCCTTCCATAGTCCTGTTTCCAGAGCATAAGAGGACTTGAGACACAGCTGGAGATGGGCACATCCCCCAAAACCTAAGCAGCTCAAAGCGGGAGGGTTTCACCCCTCCCCCTCCACCCAAGAGGCTGTGCTGAGTCCAGGCCCCTGGGCCTGGTAGACCTAGCTCTCCTCACTGACAGGATTGGGGTAGAAGGGAGAAAAAGCAGGCCCTTCTCCTCGGGGATACCTGCAAGGGGGCCTCCCAGCGCTCAAAAGGCCTCCTTGGAGGATAGGTACCCCGTGCCCCCAAGCTTAGCTGACCCCTGGGCCCCAGAGCTGAAACTCAAGCTGCAGGCTGCATGTCAGGCGGAAATGGAGCCCCCCTGAGAAGGAGGCCCCTTCCTGCAGGCAGGGAGATCGGCTTCCAGAAAGCACTGTGTCCAGAACAGAGCAAGTGACCCCAAGGAGCTCAGCCCCACATGAGCCCTCCGGAAGCCAGGACAAGGGGCTGGGGTCGCCCGTGCCCCAGGGCAGAATTGCCAGGGCAGGTGCTCTCTGCCCTGTGCCCGGAGGACTGCGCGGAAGGCTCTGGGCAGGTGTGGTACTGGAGGCCACTAACCGGGAAGGCCGTCTAAGGCCGCGTGGGGGCTGACCTGCTGCCTGGAGGCCGGGCAAGTGTGCCCTTGTCATCTGCCAGACCCCACAGCCTGCTCTGGACCCTCTGGCACCGTGCCCCCAGGCCCTAGCGGCTGTGTCAAGATGCGAGTCCTTCTGCACCAGGACACTGACCCAGCAACCCCAGCGAGTGACCAGGATCTTCAGGTTCCGCCTGGAGGGGCCAGACTGGACGGGGAACAAAGCTGCCCAGACCTGCCCCTTGCCACCATCATCCTGCCTGAGGCGGGGCGTCAAGGCGGTCGGAGAGCCGACGTGTGTGCACGAGCCCCTGCCTTCCCGGGACGCCTCCCTGCAGCCCTCCCAGCTCCTAGAAGCTTGCTTCCAGCACCGCGGGGGCCGCGGGGGCCAGGCCTCCTTCCCTGCACTGTTCACCCAGATCCGGAGCCTCGGGGTCCGAGGGGGCCAGCGTGGCTGGGTGACGGCGGGCTCCTTCAGCTCCAGCTCCTCTCTCTGTCTGCTCAGTCCCTCCGGGTGCATCCAGCACAGGGGACAGACAGCAGGACGGGGGCTCCTCCCGCCCAGGGTAAAGACGAGGCGGGTGCCTTGGAGGTTGGAGTCCGCAGGCTTTGAGGGAGAGCACAGGAGATGGGATGGCAGAGGCTGACTGGGCAGGGCATCTGTTCTCCAGACACGGTCACCGGGCTGGTGATCGGGAACCACACAGCAGAGGGAAGGACGGACGCTGACGGTACTGTAGCCAGAGCTGGTCCAGGTGGGAATCTAGCCTCGACTCAATGGTCAAACCAGGCAGGGCGGAGGAGCAGGAGTGGGGAGAAAGGGTCTTCAGCTTATAATGGATGCAAAGCTGCAGAACTCATGCCACCTGGCTGCCTCCGCTGCCTCCGGCCAGGAGCTGGGGTCCGGGTTCGGTGCCCGCTGCCCCCTTCCCTCCCCGCAGTCCCCAGGGGCCTCAGACTTGGGGCGGCTGAAAGTGCTGAGGGTCAGGCCCCTGGGCCCAGGCCAGGTGCCTAAGAGGGGAGTCGAGTGGGGGGCTGGGGGCCTGGGGAGCATGGGCGTGGCCAGTGCCCCAGGGCAGGGGAGGGCGCAGGGAGGGGCGGGGTGGCCCTGTCATGTGGCCCAGGAGATGGCCGCGCTGTGCTCCTTGGCCTTCATGCGGAGGGCCGCGATGCTCGAAGTCTTGCGGTCCGGCTCCCCGTTGAGCTCATAGCCATTGAGGCCTGGGCTGAGGCCCGTGGCTCCAAACAGGCTGCCCATGTGCGTCTGGCCCACGTGGCTGCCAGCTCCCGAGACGCTCAGGAAGTCGGTGACACCGCTGGCCCCAGAGCCGGGGGGGTGGGCGTGAGGGGACATGCAGGCGGGCACCGGGTCACAGGGCACCACACAGGCTGGCACGGGCGAGGCGGCCCCATTGTTGCCGATCCAGGATGGGTTCTGAATCTGAGGAGAGGGGAGGGAGGTGCGTCAGAGGCTGACAGGACATGGGGGTGCTTTCCTGTCCCTCACGGGGGACTCTCCACTTAGGAACCCATGCTGATGATAAAACCATTCCTGAGTGTTTCCCTGGGAGGCTCTCCAAACCTGCCTGGCCATCCAGCCCCCTAGGAGCCTCGGGGTTTTATGCTCTGGTTCCTCCATTCCCAGGTCCAGGAGAGCAGCGGACAGAAACTCCATCTTAAGGCCTGAACTCAATTCCATCAAGAGTCCAGTGAAAGGGTCGTCCTGGGGCACGGCTCGCCAGCTGAGGGCAGCCCCTGATTTTGACCACTTGCAGGATCTTAGTTCCCTGAGCAGGGATCGAACCTGTGCCTCCTGCAGTCAGAGTCCTAGTCATTGGCCCGCCAGGGAATTCCCGGCAGCCCCGGATTTTAGACGCAGAGGCATACGCTGTCCCTCCATCCATGGACCCACTTCGGGTCAGCACCTGGGCCTCACCCTGCTCCGGCTCCTCACCAGGCCCGGCGCACCCTCGCGACTTGATCAGTGGGAGGGGACATGAGCTCAGGCAGCTCTGGGATTGGCAACGTGGGCTCCGAAGCTGTCCACTCTGAGTGGACGGTGGGGGGGCCTCAATGCTCTCAGAAGCCAAGGTCAGTGGTGGAGGTCCTAGGGGCAGCTCCTCACCAGGCCCGGCGCACCCTCGCGACTTGATCAGTGGGAGGGGACATGAGCTCAGGCAGCTCTGGGATTGGCAACGTGGGCTCCGAAGCTGTCCACTCTGAGTGGACGGTGGGGGGGCCTCAATGCTCTCAGAAGCCAAGGTCAGTGGTGGAGGTCCTAGGGGCCAGTGCCCTTGCGGCTTCAGAAGTAACTCAGGGTCTGAAAGCGCTGCCTCGGGAGGTGGTAAGTGGATGGATAGAGCCAGGCGGGATGCCTACAGGCTCCGGGCTGGGGCAGAGACAGGTGGAGGAGGTGGAAGGTGCTCGGGCAGCAGGTGAGGGGTTGAACTGGACACTTTGTCTTCTATCTGCGCAGCTAAAATCCTTTCCCCCTCCCCAGCTTCCAGCTCTAGACCCCACTTTCCCCCAGCATTTATGGGGAGGCAGAGCTGGGGCTCAGCCAGAAAAGCATCTCTCCTATTT
>SJYX01008006.1:15856-52689 GCA_006410675.1 Oreotragus oreotragus | reverse complement strand
GTCCATCTCGGGGGTGGGGGGTGGGGGGTGGGGCCCGTCCCTGTCCCCACCATCACTCTGCACCAGGCACCTGGTTCCCCATCAGCTGAGTACAGGTCCCCAATAAACCCATCAGAGGCAAGCAGGGGGTTCTATCCCCACTCCCCTCCATCCCCAGGGCACTGCCAGGTGCAACCCAGAGGTCTGACGCACTTGCCAATCCCACCCACCCTGCTGCCTTTATACAAAGTAAAGTCTCAGAACATTTAGGCACGTGTTCCTGGTGAAGCAAACTACAGGAAAAGATGCACTGGGCTGGAACTTAAGGTCCCTCATTCTATTCTCAGCACGGCCACCCCATCACCTTTCCTGAGTCACCTGGTCACAGGTGATGGTTTCCTGCCTCTGGGTCTCTTCCTCCTTGATAGCAAATGAGAGAATGAGGTGGTCCTCTCCAGCACTAGCCTTCTAGAATTCTGTGGTCTTCCCCTGAGATGATAAGACTGGCAGCACATCACAGTTCCCCTTTTTGCTTTGGCGTCTGGGAAGCTCAGCATCGAAATTTGCGCTCAGTGAAATCTATGATCCTTAGCTTAGCCTAGGTCTTTGACATAATTACCTTCCCATTTCATGACATTGTTATTGTTCGAGGATGAAAATAAATCTTTTAAGTGTAAGCTGCCCCAGCTCCTTTTTGGAAGTAGGCATAAATGCGTGTGTGTGTAGAGAGGACACTCCATCTAAGCTGTACTGTGGTGCCTGAAAAATGCTAAACATGTCAAATGACCCAGTGTCATTTCCTGTGTTGTACCAGAAGGATCATCCTATCAACGCTAAGCGAATTCTACTCCTGGGCACTCCTGTCCATTTGCTAGGGACACACATGTGTATACACGTGTACATGTGTATACCACACACAGAAAACAGACAGTTTGCTTCACATCAACACAGCACCTACAGGAACATCCCATAGCCAGCTGCTCTCTCTCCACCGACTCCTTACGCTCCTCTCAAATCCACTGGCTGAGCTGAGGCCAGAGGCTGGGGTTCCTATCCAGAGTCTGGGGCACCAGAAGTCTCATGACTCAGGTGAGACAGTGGGTGTGAGAAGGTTTCTGGAACCACAGTGAGGCCTCAGCTGCCTGTCTTCCTTCCCCAAACTCTCACTGTGAGCTGGAGAGGAATAAGGTGGGAAGCTTGCTTTGGGGAATTTATGAATAAATGAGCTGACTGTTCAGAGTCCCCTGCCATTTCTGGACGGCTGTGTATTCACTGGCAACTACCAGTCTTGTTTACACTTTAGCCATTTTAGATGATCTCGTTTCTGGACCATGTTATTAATACAAAGATTAAACAGAGGCTGATGAGCCTTTTATTGACACCGCAGGGGTTCCCTGGTGGCTCAGATGATAACAACTTGGCCTGCAATGCGGGAGACTTGTGTTCGATCCCTGGGTCGGGAAGATCCCCTGGAGAAGGAAACTGGCTACCCACTCCAGTATTCTCGCCTGGAAGAATCTGCGGACAGAGGAGCCTGGCAAGCTACAGTCCATGGGGTCTCAGAGTCGGACACGACTGAGGGATTTTTTCACTTTAGGAACACTCCACTTTCCTGGTGGCTTAGGTGGTAAAGAATCCTCCTGCAATGTAGGAAACCTGGGTTTGATCCCTGGGTTGAAAAAATCCGTGACAGAGGAGCCTGGCAAGCTACAGTCCATGGGGTCTCAGAGTCGGACACGACTGAGGGATTTTTTCACTTTAGGAACACTCCACTTTCCTGGTGGCTTAGGTGGTAAAGAATCCTCCTGCAATGTAGGAAACCTGGGTTTGATCCCTGGGTTGAAAAAATCCGCTGGAGAAGGGAATGGCTACCCACTCCAGTATTCTTGCCTGGAGAATTCCATGGACAGAGGATCCTGGCAGGCCACAGTCCATGGTGTCACAAGAGTCAGGCATAACTGAGCGACTTTCACTTCACTTCAGGAATACTCTGCAGAAGAGTCTTTAGTGAAAAAAGGCAAGGGGTACCCTTGGGGTCTGCTGAGTAACAGGGCTCTCAGTCCTGGCACCAAAAGGACCCCAGCTGAGCTGTGCTGCTTTTTTAAAAAGACTCCTCTTTGCTCTTAAGCTGGTGATTTCTATAGCCCATGGAGAGGGAAAAACTGTTATCTGCAAACACTTGATTTGCTATTTCAACATGGTTTGGGTTGGGAAGGCAAGCTGAGCGTGGCATTCATTTAGTGTTTCACTGAAGCTTGAGCTTTATCTTGTCGTCTATGTTTGGGGTACTTAGAGGACTTTGCATCCTCTCTGGTTTTTTTCTTTGTTACAGTTTCATGCAGGGAGGGGAGACATACCTCGCTGGACAAAGGAGGTCAGTTGGTCCACATATATTTATTTTTTGCCTTTTCTGATCGTAGTTCCGCCTTCTCTAATTGGTGGGAATTATAGTGATGAATAATCAGATGGTACCTGCCCTCATCATATTCTAGTGAGAGGAGACAAGCAGATGACATAATCTAAGCCAATCATAAACTCTAAGTTAAACAGGACAACGTGGCCGAAGGTGACCTGGTTTGTGTTGCGTTAGTTGTGTTGGGCTGGGCTGGGCTGAGCTGGATGGGGTCCCACTGTTCGGCGCTGAATTGTGTTGAGCTGAGCTGTGTTGGTTTAGGTTGTGACTGGTTGTGCTTAGCTGCACTGGGTTGGGTTCTGCTGGGCTCAGCTGAGCTGTGCTGGGTTTTGTTGTGTTGGGTTATGTGGACTGTGTTGGGTTGAGCTGTTAGTTTGGGTTATGTTGGTTGTGTTGGGCTATGTTGAGCTGTGTTGACTTGAGTTGTGTTGTGTTGAGCTGAGCTGTGTTGATTTAGACTCTGCTTGTTTGCGTTGGGCTGTGCTGAGCTGTGTTGGGTTCTGTTGAGTCGAGCTGTGCTGATTTGTGTTGTGTTGTGTTGTGTTGAGCTGTGTTGGGCTGTGTTGGGCTGTACTGGACTCTGTTGAGTTATGTGTTGATCTTGGTTATGATGGGTTGTGTGTGTTTTGTTGGGCTGTGTTGGCTTACACTATGTTGTGTTGTGTTGGGCTCTGCTGAGCTGAGCTGTGTTGACTTGAGTTGTGCGGGGCTGTGCTGGGCTGTGTTGGGTGTGCTGGCTCTGCTGAGCTGGGCTGTGTTGGTTTAGGCTCTGCTTGTGTGTGCGGGGCTGAGCTGAGCTGTGTTGACTTGAATTGTGCGGGGCTCTGCTGGGCTGTGTCGACTTGAGTTGTGTTGTGCTGGGCTGTGCTGGGCTGTGCTGGGCTGTGTTGACTTGAGTTGTGTTGTGCTGGGCTGGGCTGTGCTGGGTGTGCGGGGCTGTGCTGGGCTGTGTTGCTTTAGGTTACGGTGTGTTGTGTTGTGTTGTGTTGAGCTAGGGTGGGCTCTGCTGGCTTGTGCTGGCATTAGTGTTTTGGTGGTTGGCTGATGGTAGGGGGCAGTAGTCATGGTGATTGGGAAGACTTCTCAGAGGAGGCATTCTGAGCTGGGACCTGAAAGATGGAGGAGGAGGCAGCCAGCCTGGGCAGAGAGAGAAGTTGGATTGTCTTGGTTTCTGCCCAGGGGGCGCCATGGATGCCTTGTAAGTTCATCCTGTTTCCTTTCTAAGAGGGAGGCCTTCCAGAGCAGAGACCCATCATCGTCATCACCTCCTTCGCGAGAGAGCCTGGACTCACACACCACACAGAACTCAGCATCACAGCTGACGGGCTCCCTGCCCCTCCCCTGGGAGCCCCGCACCAGCTCCAGCCAGAGCACGAAGCAGGATGGGAGCGTGGACAAAAGCAGACCCGCTCTGAATATGGCAGGGGCGCGGGGGGCGAGCTCCCGCCCGCCCTGGTTACGGCAGGGGCGCGGGGGGCGAGCTCCCGCCCGCCCTGGTTGCGGCAGGGGCGCGGGGGGCGAGCTCCTTGAGCCGAGGTGAAGAAAGCCCTGGTGCGCCCGGGGACAGGCCAGCGGCCCTGGCTCGGCCACCGGCGGAAGGGGCCGGCCCGGCTCTCCCCGCCTTCCCTGGCGCCCTCACTGACCTGCACGCGGGCCTCGGTGAGGTCGGTCCTCATGGCCAGCTGCTCCCGCGCGTACACGTCGGGGTAGTGGGTCTTCTGGAAGACCTTCTCCAGCTCCTCCAGCTGGTAGCTGGTGAAGGTGGTTCTGTTCCGCCGCTTCTTGCCCTTGTTGCTCTCCGAGTCGGCCTTCTCCAGCGGGCTGGGGAGGTCGGCGCTGGCCCGGTCCTGGGGCCCCTTCACCCCAGCTTCCTTCACACTGAGGTAGCTGCTGTCCATCCCCACCGTGTCAGAGTCGGGTGGCAACTCTGGCTCACCCAGGGAGCTCTCTTTGGCTGAAGGGGGAGGAAACAAAGTCAAAAAAGCAATGGCTGAACCCAGCCCGAGAGGTAGGAGGGACAGGGGAGCCATTCCCTGCTTTTCCCTTCTCGGGGAAGCACGGGATGCAAGGTCCGGAGGCCTGGGTTCTAATGTCATTAATGTGCTGTGTGACCTTGGCTAAGTTTCTTTCCCTCTCTGAGCCTCTTCGCCACTAGGTCATCATGGGCCCCTTTTAGCATCCATGTCCTGTGACTCTGGGCCAGCCAGTCTGACCTCTGTGACATTTACCCTCCACCCCCACTGACCTGGCTCCTCCCTCTAGAAGGACTCCCTTTGCCAGAACTTCTCCTTTGGGTGTTGAAGATGCTGACTCAGTCCTTCGGACTCAAGAGCTCAGCCAGCAGCCATGTCTGGCCCAACTGGCCTTAGGGTGAGGAGGAGAGGCGCCTCCTTGCCTGGCCTGGTTCTGTTTGGGGTTCAGCATCCTGCCCCCTCCAGGCGGGGGCTGTGTTTACTAAGGAAATGGGGGGTCCTCCCCGTGACATGCCCAGGATGCTGAGCTGGGGGCCCCAGCAGATTTACACAAAGCTCATGGCCCACAGCCACCGCTGTCTAGCAGAGTGGGACTCTGCCGGCTGATTCCTGGATGCTCAGAGCTGGCAAGGACCAGTTCCAGTGCAGGTCAAGGTGAGAAGACAGAGGGCAGGGCAGGGAGGGCGAGCTCATCCTTGTTCAGATAGCCCCGTCAGCGCCCTGGGCAGACACACTTGCCCCAGGGTGGAGGTTAGGGGAGAGGCCCTGCAACTGGCCCCAGGGTGTGAGCCCCCCCCGTGTCTGACTCCTGAGCTGTGTGCTTGGACCGTTTGCTGAACCTCTCTGTGCCTCAGTTTCCCCCTCTATGAAACGAGAGTGCAGATACTTGGATCTCCCTCATAGGGACTTCTCTGGTGGCTCAGACAGTAAAGCGTCTGCCTACAATGTGGGAGACCAGGGTTCAATCCCTGGGTCAAGATCTCCTGGAGAAGGAAATGGCAACCCACTGTAGTATTCTTGCCTGGAGAATCCCCATGGATGGAGGAGCCTGGTGGGCTATAGTCCATGGGGTCGCAAAGAGTCAGACACGACTGAGCGACTTCACTTTCTTTCCTTCTTTTCTTTCAAAGGGTAGCTGTGGGATTAAAACATCTTACAGGTAAAGTTACTCCCTGTTCTGGTCTAGACTTGTGAGCAGCAGAAGAGTCTAGCCCTGGAGGAGTCCTCCCAGTGGGCAGGCCCTCCCTGGAGCCCCCGACCCCAGGAGTGGGTGTGGACGGGGTGTGAGTCCCTCTCTGAGCCAAATTCCATTGGGGACTGTGACTTTTATAGAGTGAAATAACATACAGGATAATAAGACATGTGTGGGGAGCATCTGACGAAGCCTTTCACGTGTGAAAGCTCTGATCACAACAAGCATTTGTGGTCGGTGTGGGCTCCCACCACTCTCACCTTCAATCTCCTCCTCGGGGAGTAGATCTGAGCCCCAGGTGTTAGGTGTCAGGACGGTGCCTCTAGTCCGGTCCCTTGATTCTGACCAGATCCTGGGGCCGAAGCTTCGGATCCACCCTCCTCCCTGGTGCTCTGTGATAACTGGGGCCTCTCTTATTGCTGGGCAGCTGAGAGGGACAGGTTGCCTCTGTCATTCTCCCCAAGGCAGTGAGGAAAGGGAGAGGCGGTGAATGCTCAGAGCGGGCCTGGAAACAGCTTCGGGAGGCTGTTCCTGAGGGCCACTGGCAGCATGGGTGCCAGCAGGCTGGGGGGCCGGCCCTTGGGCACCAGGGATGACACCCATGTGAGTCCAGGCACATGCAGACCGCCACAGCTTCGGTGACAGCGTCATGCAAACTGCAGCTGGCAGCTGGGCTGAGAGCTTTCAGCAAAGATATTTATCTTCCTGGCAGACAAATACGTTTTGTTTTGGGTGTTGTTTTTTTTTTTTTTTTAAAGAAGAAATCCCACCCAGTCTCACCAAAAATAAACATCTCTGTTATGCAACTTCCTGGAGGCCAGACTCGGGGGGCAGGCAGGGCTGCAGCCCCTGCCCCTTCTGCCCAAGCCCTGCTGCCCACACCCCATCCCATGACCCCGTGGACCCTTCCCGTATCCTCTGGCATCCACCCTGGGCTCAGGACCATCCCACACAGCAAAAGGGGCTGGGCTGAGGCAGGGGAAACTCCATGTTATAAACATTGAGGGACGATAGGGACTAAACTCCTTGTGTTAATTCAGGGGAAATGGAGGCCAGAGAGAGTAAGAAATGTGCCCTAATTAGGGACAGGGTGCAGCCTCTCAGCTCTGGGTCAGTCCTTCACTCCTACCCCGTGGTCTAAGGGCCTTTCCTGGGGAGACAGGGAAGACCAGAAGGAATTCCCAGGGCCACACGTAATCAAGAGGTGTGGTCTGCGCATCAAGGAGGCAGAGAACCAGTCCCTGAGATGAGAGAGTGAGGATGCGGCCCCTGGGAGAAACCCACCCCCGCTGAGCTGGTTCTAGGCTCACTGGGCGGAGCTAACTGAACACCCCATCGTCCAAGTAGAGAAGTTTCCCCACCTCCATCCACCCACTGAAAGGGTAGGAGTGGGGAGATAGCATGGTGTGGGGAGCAGCGTGGGAGACCCTAGGCCCAAGGTGTGGAGATCTACCTCGTCCCATCTGCCTGTGACTTCAGACGACGCCTTCCAAGTGCCAGAGCCTCCCGTGCCGATGGGACCAGCCAAGCCCTGTCCGCAGTGGGGAGAGCAGGCAGGAATGGTGTCTCGGCCCTGTGGGGCAGCCCTCCCACCTTAGTCTCCAGTGGGACCTTCCCCTTGGGACCTCGAGTGGGGAGAGGTTGGGGGCATATCTGTCCAGGCAAACGTCAGCAAAAGATTTCAAGACGGAAGGGATTCTGGCAAACCGAGGCCTCTCTGGCCCTCGAAGACGGATGAAACCTTCCAAATCTCAAGTCTTGATTAGCAATCATGCTTTATGTGGCTCAGGTGGTAAAGCATCTGTCTGTAATGTAGGAGACCTGGGTTCGATCCCTGGGTTGGGAAGATCCCCTGGAGAAGGAAATGGTAGCCCACTCTAGTACTCTTGCTTGGGAAGTTCCATGGATGGAGGAGCCTGGTAGTCTATAGGCCACGGGGTCACAAAGAGTAGGACACGAGTGAGTGACTTCACTGACTTCACTTTAGGTTCTCAGGCTGGGGCCCGAATTGAGACAGCAAAGGAAAATTCCCCAAGGTTCTGACCCAACCCATTAGAATGACAAGCCAAGGTACTCGTTCCCAAAGTGCCAGGTTTGGCGGCATCAGTTCCCACCTCCTGCCACCCTATAAGCACCTGCACCCGGTGCTGGCATTCAAGCTTTGGTGACGGAGCTCATCACCCCCAGGACCACTGGACATCTGTCCATAGATCCAGCCTGTGACTTTCTCCTGCCGTCTGGCTCATTGGCGCGGGTTCTAAACCTCCATGGGACTTCCCCAAGGCAGCCCTGCAGACACCTGGAGATGGCTACCATGCCTCTGAGTGTTCATCCTCCTGAATAAATACAACTCTCGCTGCTCTTCTGTAGGAGGCCCCAAGTTTAACAGGCCCGTGTGAGACAGGTGAACGCCAGGGATGGGATGGGTGGTGGTGCTGGGCCTGGGCAAAGCCAGCAGATCACTCTCTAACTAGAGGATCCAGAGAGGCTGGGTAGAGACTTGGCACCGTGGTTCGAGACCTTGGCCTGGTCAGGACCCAGCTTCCTCCGTAAGGCCCTCCTCCTGAAAACAGAGGGCCCGAGCCTCAGGCTGAATCACTCCTGAACAAAGGAAACCGCTGACCTCCTTGCTCTCCCTCACTCCTCCTTTGTCCACCTGCCTGGAACGTCCCTTTTTTCCAGCTGACCTCCAAGGTCCAGTCAAGCACCAGCTCCTCCGGGAAGCCTTCCCAGACTGCAGCAATCATACAGACCCCCTCCTTCTAGTTGCTGCCTATGTTTTAATCAAACCCTGAAGGTCCAGCTTCTTGTTAGAGAACCAGTTCCCTGAGGGCTGGAACCTCGGGCCATTTGTCCCTGCTCAGCCCAGGATGGGGCAGGGTTACAGAGAAATCAATGAACAATACAAACATTATCGAGCTCTCCCCCTGTCCAGCTACATCTGTGCACTCACTGCCAGTACCTATAGGATATGTGCAGAGACATCTGTTGAACAAACGCATCCTCAGAGACAATGGAGAAAGGTGGTGAGGATGCATGAAAGAGGGGCATGCAGTGAGTAGAGCCTCCATCAGAACTGACAGCTGAAACAGGAGGAGGTGAGATCACCAAGGGACAAGAGGGGAAGAAGGCAGACTGCAAGGAGGGCAGGAGGAGGAAGGACAGGCAGACACGGACGATGTCTCCACGCAGCGAGCAAGAGGGGCACGCTGGGGAGGCCACAGGAGGAGCACCGAATGGGGGCTCTGGAATTGACATTTCCAGAAACCCGGTCCAGGATCTGCCAGGAACCGGCTCTGCATTTACTGCACTGCCACACCAGGAGACAGGAAAGGCCCCCAGAAACCCCCGGCTAACCCCTTTGCTGGGCACGCTTTCTTGAGGCCACATGGCATTCATTGCTGGCATGAAGCTGAACAATGACAGACCTCGCTAGGCCCAGGCCACCTGCCTGCCTGGCTGGCCTCCCCCCATCCTCCTCGGAGGGGCTCCTCCTCATGGTCTCTGGCCCCGCCCAGAGCGGGGAGGGACCCCTGGGCGGGCTTTGTCCCAGGCTTTGGGGGCCCAAGACAACGTCCTCACAAGCTACAGCTTCCCCTGGAATGTCTTGATCTGGAAATACATCCCAGACTGTCCAGAGGAATCATGTATTGTGCACAGAACATCGAGAATCCGGAGTGCCTGCCCCCCGGGGAGAAGCACACCCTTCAGAGACTCCCATGGCCACTTCTGATGAGTGGCTGGCGTTTGGTTCAAGGCGTATTCTTCATCCGGAGCACAGACACCCTTGAGCCTGTTCTCCTGGGGAGGAGGCCTCGCCTCTTCTGGGGCCACCTGGTCTGTGCCGGACAACCTTGGCTGTTGGATTTTAAGAGATACAAGAAACGGGGGGCCTTTCTTCATTCTCTTGCCTGCGTGCCTAGTCACTCAGTTGTGTCTGACTCTTTGCCCACCAGAGTCCTCTGTCCATGGAATTCCCTAGGCAAGAATACTGGAGTGGGTTGCCATTCCCTCCTCCAGGGATCTTCCCGACCCAAGGGTCTAACCCAGGTCTCCTGCATTTCAGGTGGATTCTTTACTGTCTGAGCCACCAGGGAAGCCCCTTCATCCCCTTAGCTTCTATCTACTCATCCTGGTTGAACACTAGGGTGTTGCTCCAACCTGGTCTAACCTTTTTTTTTTGACATGAAAGGAGTTGAAAGATTTCCAAAGTTCGCCTTAATTCTTTCTCGTGACTGTGATTTAAGGAGAATGCGCTTCTGAAGCCATTTGGGGAGGGGACGCTGGAGCCCCCTCTGCATGTGTCCCTTTTGTGTGCGCGCATGTGCGCCCTCGGTCATGTAGTACAAGCCTGCTGTTGTGCATGGGTGTGGGGCGCATGTGTGTAGTTGCCTGCGGATAGGTCTGCGGAGCGTGCAGGCTTGTGTGGTCAAGGGCAATCACACCAGTGGGGCGTGTGTGCTAGTGGATGTGTGCTGTGTGTGTGTGTGAGTGAGCGTGAGCCTGCGGGCACCCGTGGGTGGGTCTGGACATGAGCTGTGTGTGTGTGTGAGTGAGCGTGAGCCTGCGGGCACCCGTGGGTGGGTCTGGACATGAGTTGTGTGTGTGTGTGAGTGAGCGTGAGCCTGTGGGCACCCGTGGGTGGGTCTGGACATGAGCTGTGTGAGTAAGCGTGAGCCTGCGGGCACCCATGGGTGGGTCTGGACATGAGTTGTGTGTGTGTGTGAGTGAGCGTGAGCCTGCAGGCACCCGTGGGTGGGTCTGGACATGAGCTGTGTGAGTAAGCGTGAGCCTGCGGGCACCCATGGGTGGGTCTGGACATGAGTTGTGTGTGTGTGTGAGTGAGCGTGAGCCTGCAGGCACCCGTGGGTGGGTCTGGACATGAGCTGTGTGAGTAAGCGTGAGCCTGCGGGCACCCATGGGTGGGTCTGGACATGAGTTGTGTGTGTGTGTGAGTGAGCGTGAGCCTGCAGGCACCCGTGGGTGGGTCTGGACATGAGCTGTGTGAGTAAGCGTGAGCCTGCGGGCACCCATGGGTGGGTCTGGACATGAGTTGTGTGTGTGTGTGAGTGAGCGTGAGCCTGCAGGCACCCGTGGGTGGGTCTGGACATGAGCTGTGTGAGTAAGCGTGAGCCTGCGGGCACCCATGGGTGGGTCTGGACATGAGTTGTGTGTGTGTGTGAGTGAGCGTGAGCCTGCAGGCACCCGTGGGTGGGTCTGGACATGAGCTGTGTGAGTAAGCGTGAGCCTGCGGGCACCCATGGGTGGGTCTGGACATGAGTTGTGTGTGTGTGTGAGTGAGCGTGAGCCTGCAGGCACCCGTGGGTGGGTCTGGACATGAGCTGTGTGAGTAAGCGTGAGCCTGCGGGCACCCGTGGGTGGGTCTGGACATGAGTTGTGTGTGTGTGTGAGTGAGCGTGAGCCTGCAGGCACCCGTGGGTGGGTCTGGACATGAGCTGTGTGAGTAAGCGTGAGCCTGCGGGCACCCGTGGGTGGGTCTAGACATGAGTTGTGTGTGTGTGTGAGTGAGCGTGAGCCTGCGGGCACCCGTGGGTGGATCTGGACATAAGCTTTGTGTGTGTGTGTGTGTGTGTGTGTAGTTGTGCACACGCTCCAACGTATGGAGCATCTCTCTAAGGGGCTGGAGTAATTTTATCCTCCATGGTTTTGATTATATCTATTTTTCCTCCAAACATCTGCTTTATGGGGGAAACACCGCTCACCCTGTTCTCGGGTGAGCCAGCCTCACACGCCCTGTGGCAGCTTGCACAGCGCCAATGCAATCTCCTTAAACAAAACAGGCCAGCGTGAGGCACTTTCATGCTGTTTAAAGGGCACCAAGTAAACGCATCGCTGTCCAAACAGTTGTGCAGGGTTGGGGGCAGAGGTTAAAGGTGAGCCATCGATCATGTTCCCAGCCCACCTTATCTGCCACTGGGCTCTGTCCAGAGTTCAGCTTGGATGGCCCAAGTTTTAGGCCCAGGCCCAATAAAATACACCAAAGGGGGAGCTCGTGCTGGGGCGACCTTTCAGCAAACACATGTGGAGTATATCTGTGTGTACTGGGCAGAGATGGACTGTGTTCCTATCCAGGAGGAACTGCCAGGCGGAAGAGGAGAGGTAAGCCAGGGACTCAGCCAGCCACCCACGAGGTGATGTAGGCATTCCTGCCACACACACCCACCCAAGGCCCAAATGTGCTTCTCCAAACAAGGAAAGTCTGAGAAAACGGTCTCACATCACAGGAGGCTGAGACATGGAGGACTAAATGTGATGTGGTTTCCCGGACAGGGCCCTGGAACAACGGTAAAAAGGACGTTAGCGGAAAACTAGTGAAATGGGAATAAAGGGTGGCACTTAGCAGGACAGATGGGTAAGCTATTTGAATGGACATTTCACCCAAGAAGGTATACATCTCGTGGTTCAGATGGTGAAGAATCCGCCTGCAATGCAGGAGACCCAGGTTCAATCCCTGGGGTGGGAAGATCCCCTGGAGAAGGGAATGGCTACCCCATTCCCTTGCCTGGAGAATTTCCTAGACAGAGGAGCCTGGTGGGCTACAGTTCACAGGATCCCAAAGAGTCAGACAAGGCCGAGCAACTAACAAACATAATAACCAGCTCAATGTATTACCTATTAGAGACTATTTACTAGGGATATTCATGAGATATGGCTCCACACCTACTGCGATGGAAATTAAAAACTCAACGATACCAAGCGGTATCAAGCAACTGGAGCGCATGGAACTCGCTTCCATCGCTGGTGGGAAAACAGCGCAGCTGTCTTATACCATGATACACACTCATGGCTCGAGCCAGAAATCCCACTGCTAGGCATTTGCCCTCAAGAGACAAACACTTCTTTTCATGGCAAACCTGTATGCAAATATTTATAGTGGCTTTGTTCACGATCGCCTCAAACCGGAAACAGCCCAAATGTCCTTTAAACCATGGAACAGCCACGCAATGGGATACTGCTCAGAGATAAAAGGAGCAAACTAGTGATGTGAACTATGGCATAGATGACTCTCAAAGACAACATTACTGTCTGTAAAAGAAGCCAGTCTCCAGATGTATGTGGGGCCTGACTCCACTAATTTATTGCATGCCATTCTGGGAAAGGTAACCGACTCGGTGGACGTGAATTTGAGCAGACTACAGGAGACAGTGGAGGACCCAGGAGCCTGACAGTCCATGAGGTCACGAAGAGTCAGACACGACTTAGCAACCGAAGAACAAACGAACAGACAGTACCGGGACAGAGAACAGATCGCTGGTGGCCTGGGGCTGAGGGCTGGGGGGTGGTTTTAACCCCAAAGGGCTGGCGTGTGGAATTATCTGAGCTTGTATCCCAGGTGTGACTGTGAGTACTCGGGTCTGTACAGGAACGTGTTCAAATTCATAAAATCATGCTCCTCAGTTTAAATTTTTCTTTCAGCATGCTATTTTAAAAATAAAAGAAAATATGCAAACTAGAGGGCCTCCCTGGTGGCTCAGGGGTGAAGAATCTGCCTGCCAGTGCAGGAGGCACAGGTCCAATCCCTAGTCTGGGGAGACCCCGCATGCTGTGGGGCAGCTAAGCCCCTCTCTCTGTCTGCCAGTTGCTCGGTCGTGTTTGACTCCCTGCAACCCCCATGAACTGCAGCCCCCAGGCTCCTCGGCCCACGGGCTTTTCCAGGCAAGGATGCTGGAGCGGGTTGCCTAACTGCAACGAGGCTATCGTCCGGGAACCTCAGAGGCTGAGCCCACGTGCGGCAAGTACGGAAGCCAAGGTGCCCTGGAGCCTGGACGCCACAACCAGAGGGGCCACCACCGTGAGAGGCCCGCACACCGCAACTAGAGAAAAGCTCGTGCGGCGAGGAAGATCCAGCACAGCCAGAAATAAATAAAACCATTTAAAAAATAAAAAATATATAAAACCATAGAGAAAATACAAAACTGGGTTTAAATACAGTAAAGAAAAACTAAGCAGGTAAAATGTTTGTATGTCTTCACCCAGAAATCTCACCTCTAGGGATTTAAACTAAAGACAGAATTATGGATGGGCACAAAGAATTAACTAGAGAGAAAGTTCCTCGTGGCATTATTATATGGGAAAATTGAAAATGAGCAAAATCGCTATTAATAGGAGATTGGTCAGATAAAGGATGATATTTCCATAACTGGAAGATCCTTCCTGGTTTTCTTTATTCTACAGACTGCTTCTCTCTTGTGTATTATTTTGTTATTTATTTGTTTTTTCCTTCATTTATTGTCTCTCTCTCTCCCTTCCATAAAACAGGGAATATATCTGAATATACTTGTTTGGCTTAGCCTTTTGGTTTAATGCCTAGTATTGCGGCTGGTATGCAGAAGGGATTCAATAAACACTGATGAAAAATGAAAGAAACTGATGTGCAAGAATACCATGTTACAGTAAGTAAACCTCATTTTGAAAAAAAGGGGAAGTGAGGATGCAGTGTCTGTCCTTGGAAACTTCTAGCAGTTTCCAGAAGTAAAGAATATCGGTATCTGGGTTTAGTGGCTTCTTTTTTTTTTTTTTTCCTAGCCTGACTTAATTTTCTTATTTGTCCTACCATGGACAGGAATTGCTTTCATCATTTTAAAATGCTATGTGAAAGCAGTGACTAGAATCCTGAATGGTGCCTTCTCGGGTAGGTTTGGGACTGGGCTGTGTGATGGGGAGGTGGAGGGAAGCGCCGCCCGGAACCAGGTGGAGGAACGGCCGTGATGCTTCAGAGAAAGGCCCCTTCCGCGCTGGGGACTAGCTACCGTTCTCACAAACTGGGCACCGGCCCCCACGACTCTGAGGCCTCGTGGGTGCTGCAGAGTCCCAGAGCTCTGGCTTACGTTCAGACTCACCGGCTCCTCTGCCCTCAGGCTCACCACGCTCCACCACAAACAGAGACAGTGTCTAAGACACACACTCCTGGTCTAGGGCCGCCCTGTCTAAGGCCTTCGCTGGATCCCAGAGCTCTCGCTGCTGCTGATCAGTCGCTAGATCGTGTCCTGCTCTTTGTAGCTCCATGGACTGCAGCCCGCCAGGCTTCCCTGTCCTTCACTCCCAGGGTTTGCTCAAATTCATGTCTGTTGAGTCAGGGGTGCCGCTCAACCATCTCATCTTCTGCCACCTCCTTTCCCTCCTGCCCTCAGTCTTTCCCAGCATCAGGGGCTTTTCCAATCAGGATGGTCAGATAGAGTACAGGGTGCTCAGTCAAATTAGAATTTCAGAGAAACAGTGAGTCACTTTTAAAGTATAAGCATGTCCCAAATATTGCATGTAAGTCACTTTTTAAGTATAAGCATGTCCCAAGTATTGCATGGGAAATACTTATGCAGTAAGTCCCCTACGAACAAACCTTCGAGTTGCAGACTTTCAAAGATGGGAATGTGCATTCCCTCAGAGTCAGACCCGAGTGTAACTGCAGCTTGCCCCCACCATCTCCTACTGCTGACGATCCTTCAGCTCTGCCGTCTCCCACCTCCTGTCCCTCCTCCAGCCAGCAAGCTCTTTTTGCTTGCGTGCTGGATGCCAGCTCCTCTATGCCAGCTGTTATACTGTACTACTGCACTTTTCAAGGTACTGTACTGGAAGATTAAAAATGTTTTATTTTTTGTGTTTGTTTTTATGTGCTGATATTATTTGTGTGAAAAGTATGATAAACCTATTTCCGTACAGTACTATATAGCCGGTTTTGTTAGTTGGGTATCTAGGCTAACTTGCTTGGATTTACGAACCAAGTGAAGTTACGAACTCGCTCTTGGAATGGAACCCGTTTGTATGTAGGGGCACAATGTACTGAACATTATTCATTGTTTATTTGAACTTCAAATTAAATGGAACATACCGGCTTTGTTGTTAGATATTTACTTTTTATTTTTATTTTTTGTTAAAACTGCCAATGCTCGAGTCAGGCTGACTGGCACTCAGGATTCCCCAGGCAGGACTGGCCACCGTCCTCCTCACACTTACGTCTTGCCACACCCGCCCCTCCACCTCGCTTCCGGTCCCACCGACCTGCCCGTGTGCCCCCAACACACTGCTCGAGCTGCTTCAGGCTTCCCCACCCCTGCATCCTTCTCACTGGGATGCCCTCTGCCCTTCGTGCATCTGGCTAACTCCTACTCCCCCTGGGTATCTTCCTCTAAGCTTCGTGGCTTTCCTCCCCACCCCCACTACATATAGTTATCTATGTTCTATATGAAGACGAGCCCAGAGAAGAAAACTATAATACATAAACAGAAAAGGGAAACATCATTTTCTATAAAAGTCTTTTTTAAAGCCTATCACCACCCTGTACATCTTTCCATCCTATTCTATATTCTTCTGCTAACACATCATTTTTAATGGCTGCGTAGTATTCCACTGCACGGACAAACTCTATTTTCTTTCCTCAATCCTTTACTGTTGGGCATACGGATTGTTGATTGTTTGAAATAGTAACAGGCCTGTGATGAATATCTTTCTAGTTAAGTCCCTTGACATTTTTGTGGCAGTTACCTTTGCAAAAGTTCTAAGAACTAGAAATACTGAGTTAGGTCATAGTCACACCTTAAGAGCTCTTAAGGCGCCCTTCTAGAAATGTGCCCATTTTTTCAGCATGCCTGCCTGCTTCAGGACAAGGACCAGTCATTACACTGTTTATAACAATCTTTGCCAGTGTGATGGATAAAAGTAAAATCTCATTTGAATTTACAATTTTTTTTTTTTTTTAATGTGGGCTTCCCAGGAGGCTCAGTGGTAAAGAGTCCACCTGCCAATGCAGGTGACAGGAGCTCTCTCCCTGGGTCGGGAAGATCTCCTGGAGGATGAAATGGCAACCCACTCCAGCACTCTTGCCAAAAAAAAACCCCGCGGACAGAGGAGCCTGGCAGTCTAGAGCTCATGAGACCACAGAGTCGGACATGACTGAGGCCGAGTGCGCTTACACACACAGGCACACGTTACTAGTGAAGTTAACTTTTAATTTGTTGCATTTCTGCTTTTGTGAATTGTTTCTACTGAGCTTCCAAGGTTCAGTGCAAAGGTGACTTCTTGCTCTCTGACCCCAGGTCGGGCTTTTCTCTTAAAGGCTGAATTCCCCACTCTGAAGCATGGCAGTGTGGTCTGGCCTCCCGCTCGACTGTGAGCCGCTGGGAATAGGGCTGCCCCGATGCTCTTCGGGGTCCTGAGCTGGGCCCCGGCTCCTTCTGCCTTTGGTAGCTCCAGGCAGCTCTGCACGCCCTGCTGAGGGGGACAAGGGCTCCCAGAGCAAGGGGGCCCCAGGCGGTGAGGCTGGGCTCCAGAGCCGGTGTGGGGCTGTGATCCCCCAGCACACACTGCTGTGGGGTGGCTGCGGCATGGGGCTGCAGCTTGGTCCTTGTGGGGCGATGGGCTCAGAGAAGCCAGCCACGGGGCAGGTCGTGTAGGACCCAAGCCCCCTGCAGCTACAGATGCTGCTATGGCCCCGGGCAAGGCTTTTGGCTTCTCTGCTTCCTCACGTCAGCAAGCCCTGCCTGATCTCCTGCCAGGGAGAAGGGAGGAGGGTTACAGAGGAGGTGCAGCCCCCTCCAGGAAGCCAAGACTGGGATGTTCTCCTCACCCACCGGGCAGGTTTGCGGGGGGCCCTGCGTGAAGGCTCCGGGCACCCCCTCCCGCCGGTCAGGAGCAAGGCTGCAGTGGCTCACACTGGCCACCAGGAGGCACTGCAGTCCCAATTACCTTCCTCAGGGCCAGAAGCGAGGCCCAGGGCCCCAGGCCGCAGGTGTTTCTCCCAGTTTGGTTAGACCCAGGCCCCCTCTCCGGAGGGCTGGCCAAACAGGTGGTGATTCAGTCCTGCTACGCGCCTGCCGACATCCCAACCCTCCACACAGCGGCGGGTGGGGCGGGCCGCTGCCCTTGGCAGAGCTCTTTCCGCCCCGGTTCTGAGGGCGTTCCCGTTCGTGGCGTGCCAGGGCCCAGCCTTGGGCGCCCTCATTTTACAGATGGGCAAACCGAGGCCCAGAGAGGGGTCCACTGAACGTCACCAGCCACCGGGCGCCCGCCTGACCCGAGTTCCTCTTCTGCCCGCGACCTCCTCCCTTCGTGGAGACCCGCGGGGCACCGCTGGCCCTCTGGATACCGACAGGTGAGCCATGCCCAGGCTACCCCACCCCGGTTTTGCCCAGGCGGCTGCCCAGGCGGCTGGTGGCTCTGTCGCTGGCTCCTCTGCGGGCTCTTCCCCAGGGAAGCGTCAGCAGTCGCGGGGACTGCAGGCGCCTCTTCCATCACTCCGCGCTGAGGGGAGGGGTTTCCTGCGAGCCACAGGATGGAGGGGGCTCCCCAGAATCAGGAAGGAAAAGGGCTCAACCCGCGGCTCTCACTACACACCAGGAGCTGTGCTTCCTGGTTTACTGACATGCCCTCACTGCTGTTTTCAACAGCCATGTGAAATATGCCCATTTTACAGCTCCAGAGACTGAGGCCGGAGGCCATAAAGGACTTGTCTAAAAATGCACAGCTGCTGAGAGGCAGGATTTGAACCCCAAGCCTGGGGCATCTTCCTCTGGGCCCTCCTGGAGTGGATACCCAGCGTGGGGCTGGGACAGGGCAGCCAGGAGACAGAGTCAGGGAAGAAGGGGGAAAAAGGAGTGGGAGCCACAGGAACATTCCTCCTCTCTGATGCCTCTAAATCTGCCCAACGTATCCAACCTTCAGTGCTGGCTCTGGTGAAACTGTCCTGATAGAACTTCATAGAACATCTGGGACCTCCAATGTGGACCAAGGCCTTTTCTCGGGACCTTGTTTTCAGGGTCACTCCATCCCCCAGTTTACATTCAACTAATTCTTTCTTTTCCTCTTCCTGACACTGGGTCTGGATTTATATTCAATTCTCTGCTAAATACCTAAGTATTTAAAAGTAAAAAGGCCTATGTCTGCCACTTACCCCCAAACAGTTCTGAAAGAAATAATATGTATGTGTGTGTCTGAATATATATTAATATATACATGCAAAAAGAGCACATGAGAGAGTGAAGGCAATAATGCAAATATGATAAAACTTTAAGATATGGGGGATCGGTGTGAAAGGGATCTGGGAATCCTTTGTATTCTACATTTAACTTTTCCTGGTATCTGAAAACATGTCAAAACGAAAGCTTTAAAAAGAATAAGAATGCAGACAAATGGGAAGAAACCACTTTATCCAAGAATCCAAGTTCTGAAACCAGCATTTGTTACAATTTGTACAGGACCCAGACTAGAGTCTAGTAAGCAATCTCTCTGCCTCCCCCTCACCAGCACCATCCACGACTTCTACAAACAGGCTTGCACGCTGAACTCAAAATCACAAGGCAGATCAACTCAAGGGACAAACCTTGACTCCCCAGTCCTGTGGAAACTCTCATTTTTCCATAGACCCCGTTAAAGCATGCGGTTCTTCTAAGACCGTAGGAGGCAGTATTTTGTTAGCTGAGGTCAAGCGACCCTTGGAAAGTACTTGGTATTGTTTGAGCCTATTTTCACTTCAGCTCTCTTACAGTTAGTCCAAATGGGTAAGGTTTCCCTGCATCCAAAGAGAAGTGGTTAAAAAGAAAGCCCACCACCAACAGCTGGAACGTGCAAGCAACCCGTCCTCATCGGTGGAGATGAACCTCCACACAGAGGACGATTATTCAGCCTCAGAAAGGACAGTTGTGGCACCTGCTACAGCACGGATGGGCCTTGAGGACGTCACGCTGAATGAGACGAAGCAGTCGCGAAAAGGCAGATCCTGCAGGAGTCCCTGGAGCGGTGAGTTCATGGAGACAGAAAGCAGAACAACGGCTGCCAGGGGCTGGGACCCAGGAGGGTGCGGAGTTTGTGTTTCATGGGGACAAGGTTTCAGTTTGACAAGATGAAGGCAGTTATGAGGCTGGATGGTGGTGATGGTTGCACAACATTACGAATACGCTTCAGACCACTGGACCGTGCACTTAAAAATGGTGATGATGGCAAATTTTATTTTTACTTGTATTTTAAAATTTTTGTTAAAAATTGGAGAGAAAGAAAAGAAAGTCCACTACTGGCTAGGGTCCCTGCGGGCCTCCATCTGGCCTTCCTCCAGTCCCCACGGTCCTCTCCGTACCCTCGCTTAGGCCCCAGATTCTTTTCTCTTCTCTTCTCCCTGACGCTGTGGCTTGGGTTGCATCTATTCATTCCTTGGTTGACTTGTTTGTTCATTCACCAAGCACCTCCCCAGGGCCTCCCTTTAGACATGGCCTCACCGAAGGGACAGACGACACCACAGCCTGACGGCAGGAGCCCTGTGACTTGGGCAAGGCAGGCTCTACGGGAGGAGTGGCCGGTGCTGGCTGAGAAGGTCAGGAGAGGCTTTAGCAAGGATGTGAACTTGACCTGAGTACTGACATCTCAGAGGCCTTGGCAAGGCCTGGTGACCACATTTTATGGCAAAACAGGACACCCAGCTTTCCGCTGAACTGGTCCTAAATTACTAAGTAAGAAGCCCCAGGGGCCCTCCCCCAGGGCTGGTGATAACAATGAGACAATCACACAATTGCTTGCGTTGGAGCAGTTCTGACCCTCTCACTGTCTCATCTGATCCTCCTCAGATCCCCAAGAGGTCAGTGATGAGGAAACTGAGGTCCAGAGAAGCTTGACTTGCTCAAGATCACAAAGCGAGGAGGGGCAGAGCTGGGACTTGAACCCAGATGGTCCGACTCCAAGCCTGGTGTCCGTCCACGACTTCTCACGTGGTGCTGAGCTGTCTCCTGGACACAGGCGGGCAGTCTTGGGGGCTGGGGCGGGCACTGGCTGACTCGGTCTTGTCTTTGGGTGATACGGTTGGGCCTGAGGAGAAATGTCCATCTCAGAGGACTGACCTCAGCAGAGCTTTGGGGTCACCACGTGCTGGCTTCGGTGGTGTAGTCGATCAGTCGTGTCCAACTCTTGCAACCCCATGGACTGTAGCCCGCCGGGCTCCTCAGTCCCTGGGATTCTCCAGGCAAGAACACTGGAGTGGGTTGCCATTTCCTTATCCAGGGGATCTTCCCGACTCAGGAATCGAACCCGGATCTCCTTCATTGCAGGTAGATTCTTTACAAACTGAGCTACAAGGGAAGTCCATGGCTCACCATGAGAAGCCCCATTTATGATCTAACACTTGGACATCACCTGGTGATGTTCTCTGGGGTGGGATGAGGTCGTGACCTCAAGTCAGGGACTCTTACTACTCCTGTGAGCAGCCCTCCTCATGGACACTGAGGTTTCCCAGCTTCCCGCGTCCTGGCCCAGCCCAGGTCTCATCCCCAAGCCCTGCCTCACGAGACTGGAGGGGATCCACGGACCCAGCAGGGGAAGGGGCACCGGCCCACGCTGGGTCTACTCCCAGAGAAACAGGAGGAACCTCCCCCATTCTCCCTTCAGCCCAACAAGAAGCCCCAGAGCTCAGGGGCCACCCTGGGCCACCCCTTCCCTTTCAGGCAGGATACGGAGGCCCCCGAGTGACCACACTGCCTGTCAGTGGAAGGACTGTCTCCTGATTTCAGATCAGCTTGGTGGTGTGTCTGCCCCTTGTCCCCCTGTACCTTCACAGAACCATGTGGCCTTGGGCCTGCCCTTATCTCCTTAATCCCTCAGAGCCTCCGTCTCTCCTCTACATCAGAAAACCTGCATTCCCAAGCATCCCCTTGGGGACACTGTAATACCACCGTTGGATCCAAGGGAGGCAAGAGGGAGAAGCTCAAATCCTACTCTAGGTGAAATGAATGAGAAGTCTTTGGAGAAGGAAATGGCAGTCCACTCCAGTACTCTTGCCTGGAAAATCCCATGGACAGAGGAGCCTGGTGGGCTACAGTCCATGGGGTCGCAAAGAGCTGGACACGACTGAGCGACTTCACTTTCTCTTCTCTTCTCTTTGGAGCAGGACGGACTTGGGTTGACTGCTGGAAACTGCCCCCGACTTGCTGCATGCATTCATTCAGCAGCATTTCTGGAGCGCTAGTTATGTGCTGGGCAAAGCTCCGGGTGATGGAAACACAAAGTCCAATAAAGCACGGCCTCTCCCTTACAAAAGCCCTGCTTCGTGAAGGAGGCAGTGATTACGGCGGAGGGAGGGGGATAGGGCAGAGGCATCTATCTAGGCCAGCCTGGCATGGGAGCAGTGTGTCTGGGGCCTCTCCAGATCTCTAGATGGGCAGCGATCTGGTTGGAGGGGTCTGTCGAAGCTATGTACGGCTAGCTCTGTGCATACGAAGAAGAAATGTCAGCTCTCCCCATCAAAGAGATGGGGAAATTTCGCAGGGAGATTGTTTAGGAGGCTTCCAAGCCACTCACGCCTTGGCAAAGCGCGACTCGGCTTCCTCATCTGTAAAGCAAGGAGGAGGGGACCCACCTCCCAGTATGTTTGTGAGGTCTCAGTGAGGCCAAGGGCAAGAAGGCACGCCTCTGCCTGACACTCACCGTGCTGTCTGTCAACAGGAATCCTCCATGGGAGATTAACACACTTATTATTTGGAGGGAAGTTAGGCCAGGGCGGCTGTGAGACCGCAAAAGAGCCCCTCAAGCTGCAGTGTCTACCCTCCTCCTGCCCCTGCCCCCGCCCTGTCTCTTATACACATCTACTGGGAGAAACACCTGCGGCCTGGGGCCCTGGGCCTCGCTTCTGGCCCTGAGGAAGGTAATTGGGACTGCAGTGCCTCCTGGTGGCCAGTGTGAGCCACTGCAGCCTTGCTCCTGACCGGCGGGAGGGGGTGCCCGGAGCCTTCACGCAGGGCCCCCCGCAAACCTGCCCGGTGGGTGAGGAGAACATCCCAGTCTTGGCTTCCTGGAGGGGGCTGCACCTCCTCTGTAACCCTCCTCTCCTCTCCCTGGCAGGAGATCAGGCAGGGCTTGCTGACGTGAGGAAGCAGAGAAGCCAAAAGCCTTGCCCGGGGCCATAGCAGCATCTGTAGCTGCAGGGGGCTTGGGTCCTACACGACCTGCCCCGTGGCTGGCTTCTCTGAGCCCATCGCCCCACAAGGACCAAGCTGCAGCCCCATGCCGCAGCCACCCCACAGCAGTGTGTGCTGGGGGATCACAGCCCCACACCGGCTCTGGAGCCCAGCCTCACCGCCTGGGGCCCCCTTGCTCTGGGAGCCCTTGTCCCCCTCAGCAGGGCGTGCAGAGCTGCCTGGAGCTACCAAAGGCAGAAGGAGCCGGGGCCCAGCTCAGGACCCCGAAGAGCATCGGGGCAGCCCTATTCCCAGCGGCTCACAGTCGAGCGGGAGGCCAGACCACACTGCCATGCTTCAGAGTGGGGAATTCAGCCTTTAAGAGAAAAGCCCGACCTGGGGTCAGAGAGCAAGAAGTCACCTTTGCACTGAACCTTGGAAGCTCAGTAGAAACAATTCACAAAAGCAGAAATGCAACAAATTAAAAGTTAACTTCACTAGTAACGTGTGCCTGTGTGTGTAAGCGCACTCGGCCTCAGTCATGTCCGACTCTGTGGTCTCATGAGCTCTAGACTGCCAGGCTCCTCTGTCCGCGGGGTTTTTTTTTGGCAAGAGTGCTGGAGTGGGTTGCCATTTCATCCTCCAGGAGATCTTCCCGACCCAGGGAGAGAGCTCCTGTCACCTGCATTGGCAGGTGGACTCTTTACCACTGAGCCTCCTGGGAAGCCCACATTAAAAAAAAAAAAATGTAAATTCAAATGAGATTTCACTTTTATCCATCACACTGGCAAAGATTGTTATAAACAGTGTAATGACTGGTCCTTGTCCTGAAGCAGGCAGGCATGCTGAAAAAATGGGCACATTTCTAGAAGGGCGCCTTAAGAGCTCTTAAGGTGTGACTATGACCTAACTCAGTATTTCTAGTTCTTGGAACTTTTGCAAAGGTAACTGCCACAAAAATGTCAAGGGACTTAACTAGAAAGATATTCATCACAGGCCTGTTACTATTTCAAACAATCAACAATCCGTATGCCCAACAGTAAAGGATTGAGGAAAGAAAATAGAGTTTGTCCGTGCAGTGGAATACTACGCAGCCATTAAAAATGATGTGTTAGCAGAAGAATATAGAATAGGATGGAAAGATGTACAGGGTGGTGATAGGCTTTAAAAAAGACTTTTATAGAAAATGATGTTTCCCTTTTCTGTTTATGTATTATAGTTTTCTTCTCTGGGCTCGTCTTCATATAGAACATAGATAACTATATGTAGTGGGGGTGGGGAGGAAAGCCACGAAGCTTAGAGGAAGATACCCAGGGGGAGTAGGAGTTAGCCAGATGCACGAAGGGCAGAGGGCATCCCAGTGAGAAGGATGCAGGGGTGGGGAAGCCTGAAGCAGCTCGAGCAGTGTGTTGGGGGCACACGGGCAGGTCGGTGGGACCGGAAGCGAGGTGGAGGGGCGGGTGTGGCAAGACGTAAGTGTGAGGAGGACGGTGGCCAGTCCTGCCTGGGGAATCCTGAGTGCCAGTCAGCCTGACTCGAGCATTGGCAGTTTTAACAAAAAATAAAAATAAAAAGTAAATATCTAACAACAAAGCCGGTATGTTCCATTTAATTTGAAGTTCAAATAAACAATGAATAATGTTCAGTACATTGTGCCCCTACATACAAACGGGTTCCATTCCAAGAGCGAGTTCGTAACTTCACTTGGTTCGTAAATCCAAGCAAGTTAGCCTAGATACCCAACTAACAAAACCGGCTATATAGTACTGTACGGAAATAGGTTTATCATACTTTTCACACAAATAATATCAGCACATAAAAACAAACACAAAAAATAAAACATTTTTAATCTTCCAGTACAGTACCTTGAAAAGTGCAGTAGTACAGTATAACAGCTGGCATAGAGGAGCTGGCATCCAGCACGCAAGCAAAAAGAGCTTGCTGGCTGGAGGAGGGACAGGAGGTGGGAGACGGCAGAGCTGAAGGATCGTCAGCAGTAGGAGATGGTGGGGGCAAGCTGCAGTTACACTCGGGTCTGACTCTGAGGGAATGCACATTCCCATCTTTGAAAGTCTGCAACTCGAAGGTTTGTTCGTAGGGGACTTACTGCATAAGTATTTCCCATGCAATACTTGGGACATGCTTATACTTAAAAAGTGACTTACATGCAATATTTGGGACATGCTTATACTTTAAAAGTGACTCACTGTTTCTCTGAAATTCTAATTTGACTGAGCACCCTGTACTCTATCTGACCATCCTGATTGGAAAAGCCCCTGATGCTGGGAAAGACTGAGGGCAGGAGGGAAAGGAGGTGGCAGAAGATGAGATGGTTGAGCGGCACCCCTGACTCAACAGACATGAATTTGAGCAAACCCTGGGAGTGAAGGACAGGGAAGCCTGGCGGGCTGCAGTCCATGGAGCTACAAAGAGCAGGACACGATCTAGCGACTGATCAGCAGCAGCGAGAGCTCTGGGATCCAGCGAAGGCCTTAGACAGGGCGGCCCTAGACCAGGAGTGTGTGTCTTAGACACTGTCTCTGTTTGTGGTGGAGCGTGGTGAGCCTGAGGGCAGAGGAGCCGGTGAGTCTGAACGTAAGCCAGAGCTCTGGGACTCTGCAGCACCCACGAGGCCTCAGAGTCGTGGGGGCCGGTGCCCAGTTTGTGAGAACAGTAGCTAGTCCCCAGCGCGGAAGGGGCCTTTCTCTGAAGCATCACGGCCGTTCCTCCACCTGGTTCCGGGCGGCGCTTCCCTCCACCTCCCCATCACACAGCCCAGTCCCAAACCTACCCGAGAAGGCACCATTCAGGATTCTAGTCACTGCTTTCACATAGCATTTTAAAATGATGAAAGCAATTCCTGTCCATGGTAGGACAAATAAGAAAATTAAGTCAGGCTAGGAAAAAAAAAAAAAAAGAAGCCACTAAACCCAGATACCGATATTCTTTACTTCTGGAAACTGCTAGAAGTTTCCAAGGACAGACACTGCATCCTCACTTCCCCTTTTTTTCAAAATGAGGTTTACTTACTGTAACATGGTATTCTTGCACATCAGTTTCTTTCATTTTTCATCAGTGTTTATTGAATCCCTTCTGCATACCAGCCGCAATACTAGGCATTAAACCAAAAGGCTAAGCCAAACAAGTATATTCAGATATATTCCCTGTTTTATGGAAGGGAGAGAGAGAGACAATAAATGAAGGAAAAAACAAATAAATAACAAAATAATACACAAGAGAGAAGCAGTCTGTAGAATAAAGAAAACCAGGAAGGATCTTCCAGTTATGGAAATATCATCCTTTATCTGACCAATCTCCTATTAATAGCGATTTTGCTCATTTTCAATTTTCCCATATAATAATGCCACGAGGAACTTTCTCTCTAGTTAATTCTTTGTGCCCATCCATAATTCTGTCTTTAGTTTAAATCCCTAGAGGTGAGATTTCTGGGTGAAGACATACAAACATTTTACCTGCTTAGTTTTTCTTTACTGTATTTAAACCCAGTTTTGTATTTTCTCTATGGTTTTATATATTTTTTATTTTTTAAATGGTTTTATTTATTTCTGGCTGTGCTGGATCTTCCTCGCCGCACGAGCTTTTCTCTAGTTGCGGTGTGCGGGCCTCTCACGGTGGTGGCCCCTCTGGTTGTGGCGTCCAGGCTCCAGGGCACCTTGGCTTCCGTACTTGCCGCACGTGGGCTCAGCCTCTGAGGTTCCCGGACGATAGCCTNGAGACAGGTCCCCTTCCAATCAAGGCTCATTTCTGCATACATATAACAGAGAAATAAATGGGGTGAGACACTGAAACCATTTTGTCATTTGTTATAGATATTTAAAACTGCTGGCTGATGGTCAGGAAAGCCCCTTCCATAAATGCCTTTTGGCCTAGGTTAGGCTGCAACTTGTAGTGCAGCCATGAAAGGCGGACTCTAATTTTAAGCACCGCACTGAAGACAGTGTGGCTTATGCGCCAGCTGACAAAGGTCAGAGCAGTTGTGAGCTCCTTCCAAAAACCTCGCTCCCGGTTCGACACCTGGTAACATCTGGATGACTCTCTTATGCAGGCACACCAAAATTTAACGGCTGCAGAAGAGTCTTCTCTTTGGGGCCTTCGCTGCCCTCCACCCAGCATACCACCCAAAAGCTATCTGGGGGTGGGGAGTGTCAAGAGGGATCGTTCCAGAAATGAACCGCCGCTCCCACTGGCACTGCTGTCTGCTGTCACATAGCCCTCGGTGATTCAGGGGTGTGTCGGGGCCCTTTCTGCCAGCGAATCCCAAATCACCTTTCCAGGCCTGAGTCGGTTACCACTTCCTCTTTGTAGCTTCCCTGCTGTGCCCTCCTCCAAATTCCCCTTCTTCTGTGTCCGACTCTTTTCGACCCCATGGACTATAAAGTCCATGGAATTCTCCAGACCAGAATACTGGAGTGGGTAGCCTTTCCCTTCTCCAGGGGATCTTCCCAACCCAGGGATCAAACCCAGGTCTCCTGCATTGCAGGCAGATTCTTTACCAGCTGAGCCACAAGCGAAGCCCCCAAACTACTCCTAGTAATTCGACTGCTTTTCACAAAGCATTGCCAAGTGTGGATGCATGACAGCCTCTACCGTTAGACAGTATCTGCATCACAGACAGGGAAACGTCCTGACAAACTCTGGTCTGCACATCTGGCACTCAAAAAACACCTGTTGAACAACCAACTCAACAGATACCTGAATTAAATGAATCTTGTTAAGTAACTAAATGTCTCCATCTGTAGAACGACCATATCGGCCTAGAGAGAATGTTTTTCCCACCAAAATCAAGTGTTTTCTTCCTCCAGATGTGTTCATGGTAAAGTAAACAATCATTTACAAGCCCCAAAAGCAATAACATGTTTTCTCCCCTTGGACAAGAAGGGAAAAATTATGGCTGGATTAATTGTGAGGTTGCCAGTTAGTTTTCTGAGGTTGATAGAGATGGATGAGATTATTCAGGGCTTCCCAGGTGGTGGTAGTGGTAAAGACCCCGCCTGCCAACCCAGGAGACGTAACAGATGCGGGTTCATTCCCTGGGTCGGGACGATCCTCTGGAAGAGAGTAGAGCATCCCACCCCAGTACTCCTGGAGAATGCTACTGACAGAGCAGCCCGGCGGGCTACGGGTCCACAGCGTCGCAGAGTCAGACCCGACGGAAGCCACAGCACAGCACTTGTCAGGGAAGTGACTCACCCCACGGCTTCCTGAAATCTCATCCGAGGGGCTGGTCCCGTGCAGCTCATTAGGTAAACCCTGGCCCTGGCTGCCCACTCAGGCAAGGCCTCTCCAAGGCAGCCCCTGATCCCTGGCACAGAGCTGATGCCGAGCCAACGAGGAGGCCATTCCAGGGGCGGTCATTCTTGCGAGTTTAAGGAAGGGGAGCCTAAACTCCCCAGCAGACATGGCTTGAAGGGTCTGAGGGGCCTAGGACTACCCTTCCTCTCTTCTTGATCCCTCCAGCCCCCATGTTGGGCAGACAGCCAGCTTACACCCTTTTTTCATCACTCATCTGTATTTTAAAATGCTCTGTCAACCACACAATGTAGACTCAGCAATAATTTGTTGATTTTTCAATTTTATGCATTCAAGTCAACCGTAACTGTCAAAGTTTCCAGCCTCACCTTCTCAAAGTTCCAGCAACATCCTATTATCAGCAATAACAACCAACATTTATTGAGCACTTCTGCTCCCGTAAGCTCTTTACCTGTATCACCCTACTCAATCCTCACAACATTCCTTCATGGTAGATATGATTCATATGCCCACTTTACAGACAAGGAAAATTGAGGCAAGGAGGCAAAGAGGTCAACTCATTTGCCCAAGGTCACTCAGCTGGACAGGATGAAATCTGTTCCCAGGTCCTGGCTATACTGGCCTCACTGAACCAAAGGCACCTGAAGCTTCAGGCAGCCGGTGCAGCCCAATCGTAGGATGAACAGTTTCCAAGATTCCAAGGCATTAGAAGCTGCGCCTGTTACTTGCCTTTGGGTTTCCCCGAAGGCTGGGAGGATAAAGAATTCTGCCACGCAGGAGACACAGAAGACAATCGTTGCGTAGGGAAGATCCCCTGGAGGAGGAAATGGCAAACCGCTCCACCTGGGCAGGAGACCAGGCCTCTGTTTAACCAACTGGGGGTCCCGAGGCAGGAAGTACTGGCCTCAGGAGCGAGCCCCCTCTGGGGCTCTCACTGCTCCACCTCTCCGTTGCCCCCCGCCCCTCTGGTTACCCACTAAGGGCACTGAATCCTACCTGGTCCCTGGCTGAGCCACTCCCTGGGCAGAGCTGGGGATGACCAGGGTGAGGCACAGGGAGCAGCAGATGCCTCTGAAGAGGAGGAAGCAGAAAACCTTCAGGACATTCACGGCAGGGAGTACAGAGCAGGGTGGGGCGCGTGGACTTCCCTCCGGGGGCTCCGCCCAGCCCCGTGGGGAAAGGGCTCTGGGGTCACCTTATGGAAGGGAGTCCTCTCCGATCTTGTCCTCTTAGGGGGTAGTGTGAGGACCCTAAGAACACATGAGAATCTACCCCAAGGCCATGCCCTCTCGGGAGACTCAGCTGATGGACACAGGGGCTCCCAAGTGTGACCACAGGCCTAGTCAGAGGCCAGGGTTGGGGCATGGGCACCCTCGCCACTGGCTCGGCCCTCTCCTGCTTCTCCTCTGCTCTGGCTCCTGGAAAACAAATGTGCCCCAGAGCCGGATCTCTTTGGCGGGTCAGTCGTTGGCCTGGAGGCGAGGGGTTGAGCAGGATGACTTAATGAGGTTCCTCATATTCTAGAACGCTGGACCTTCATCTCAGGAGGCCATGCCACATTGGGGACATTGACTAGTGGTACAGAATAGAGAGCCTAGAAATAAATTCTCAAATACATGGCCAGTTGATTTCTGACAAGGCAGCCAAGACCATCACGTACCCATCACGCCAGCCAAGACTGCCCTGGAGGAAGGGCAGTCTTTTCAACAAATGATACCGGGAAAAGTGGATATCCGCATATGAAAGAATAAAGATTGATCCTTATCCTATACCATCTACAAAAATTAACTCAGCGTGGTTCAAGACCTAAACTTAAGAGCTACAACTATAAAGCTCTTAAAAGACATAAGGGAAATCTTCCTGCCACTGGAGTTAGCGATGATTTCTTGGGTATAACAATGGAAGCACAAGCAACCAAGGAAAAAATTGATAAATTGGATTTTATCAAAATTAAATTTTGTGCATCAAAAGGACACTATCGGGAAAGTGAGAAGACAACAATAGAGAAAATATTTGCAAATCATATATCTGACAAGGGATTATCATATATATATATATATATATATATATGGTTCCCTGGTGGCTCAGATGGTAAAGAATCCACCTGTAATCTAGGAGACCAGAGTTTGATCCCTGGGTCAGAAAGATCCCCTGGAAAAGAGAATGGCAACCCAGTCCAATATTCTCGCCTGGGAAATTCCATGAACTCAGGAGCCTGACGGGCTACAGTCCATGGGGTTGCAAAGAGTTAGACATGATTGAGCGACTAACACACATATACATATATAGATATATCCAGAATATACATAAAACTCCTATAACTCAACAACGAAAGCCAAGAACACAATTCAAAAATGGGCAAATAAATAGACATTTCTCCAAAGAAGAAAGACAGATGGTCAATAATGGTTTGACAAAATGGTCAAACACGGAAGGACAAATATTGTGTAATTTGACATCTATGAGGTGCCTGGGGTAGGAAAGTTCAGAGACGGAAAGCAGAACAGAGGCTTCCAGGGAAAGGGAGGAGAGGGAGATGGGGAATTATTGTTGAATGGGCCCATCTGGGATGAGGAAAGCGTTCTAGAAGTAGTGGTGATGGTCACACAGCACCACGAATGTACTTGATGCCAGTGAATTTCCACTTTAAATCCTTAAAACGGTAAATTTTAAGTTACGTATATTTGACCACGGGCTTCCCAGGCAGCACTAGCGATAAAGAACCCGGCTGCCAATGCAGAAGACACAAGGGACGCAGGTTTGATCCCTGGGTGGGGAAGATCCCCTGGAGGAGGGCATGGCAACCCACTCCAGGATTCCTGCCTGGAGAATCCTATGGACAAAGGAGTCTGGCAGGCTGTGGTCCATAGGGTTACAAAGATTCAGACATGACTTAGCACAGCACGTATTTGACCACAATAAAAATTATCCCTAATTAAAATAAAGATTTGAATGTTGAAAGAGGCCACCCTAAGTCTGGGGTCGCAGCCTCTCACTGCACTGCTCAGAGGCTTCCAGGGGGCTTCCCAAAGTCTGAACCCCTCGCCAGAAAGTGAATGGCCCCCTCTGCTTTGCCCCTGCCGTCCTTCAGGCTGATTCTTGCCTGTACCCATCACGCCCGCGCAAGTCACACACCTGCTCTTTCCCAGGCATTCCATGTACTTTCCTGACCCAAGTTCTCTCTGCTGACTCGAGTGCTGTTTCCAGCTCTTCCAGTTGGTGAACTCCTATTCAACCTCCAAGGCCCACTTCAAATGCCCCTACCCACTAAGTCCCAGTCCATTCGCGTTCTTCCCGAGAACCGCCATGTTTGCACATTTAGCTCCCCGTGGGCAGGAATCGCCTCACTCACTGCCCAGTGTTCCACAGCCAACAACACAGGACACAACCAGCAGCAGTATGTGTTGGATGGGGAGGAGGAGCCTTTGCCTGCACACCTCTCAACCATCTGTCTATGCGCAGCTCCTTCTCTACAGAGGGAGTGGGGAGCTTCCAGCAGAGTCTCCTCCACCTCTGTCCCCACCCGTGAGGGCTCAGGTCTCAGTGTTTCTTCTCATCTGGGCTGTAAGCTCAGGACGGCATATAGGCCTGAGCGGAGCGGGGCATCCCCTGGAGGAGGGGGAAATCTCAGAACCCTGGGGAGGGGTGGGGCTGAGTGGACAAGGTGTGGGGGGACCCAGGGAGGAGCGGCAGCAGAAGAACCAGGGGCCCCGGAACTCACTGCAGGGAAGTGGGGCGCCCCGAGGAGAGGGGGGCGTGTATGGGTGGGTGAGGGGGAGACGGCCCAGGAGACTCAGCCACGTGCTCCCCTCACTGCAGGAGCCCGAGAGGACACCAGGCCTGTGCAGAGCGGAGCAGCCCAAGGTCTCCTTCCACCACGCTCCAGAGGGCTCCCGCAGGCAGCACTTTCCAGAGGGCTCCCGCAGGCAACACTTTCCAGAGGGCTCCCGCAGGCAACACTTTTCGCCCGGGTAGAAGAGATCTAGAAGTCGGTTTCTCACCCATGGAAGGGAAGGAGGATGTAAAGGTTCTCTCCCTCCCACCTCCCTGCCTCCCTCCCCTGTCCCTCCCTCTCTTCCTCCCTTCCTCCCCAAAATTCACTGAGCACCTGCCCCATAGAGCAAGCCCTGCTCCAGTCTCCGGTTGGAAACAAAACCTTTGTAAGACAAAAGCACAACCTCCCAGGAGGCAGGTACTTCCTCATTGTTTGCAGTGAGGTCTTCAAAGGTCTTCAGCTCCACCCTGCCCTGATCAGAGGTTCTGGCAGGATCCTGGGACCACTGGGACTTGAGATGCAATCCCTCACAACAGTTAAGCCCACACCTGACCGCAGCGCAGCAGGACACTTGAACAGGGAAGAAGCTAGGCCCAAGGACACAGGGTTAGATCTAGACTCAGACCTGCCGGGGCCCCACACCCATCCTTGACCTCCTCCCCACCCACCACCACTGCACCTCCAGACGGGAGGATGGGAGGAGCTCTTTGGGGGCCACATTTGTAAACCCACATCTTTCCATCCCATGTCATCTGAGATAGGATGAGCTGTGTTTAGTCGCTCAGTCGTGTCCAACTCTTTGTGACCCCATGGACTGCAGCCTGCCAGGCTCCTCTGTCCATGGGGATTCTCCAGACAATAATACTGGAGTGGGTAGCCTTTCCCTCTTCGAGGAGAGCTTCCCAACCCAGGGATTGAACCCAGGTCTCCCCCCGCATGGCAGGCGGATTCTTTACCTGCTAAACCACCTGGGAAGCCTGAGCTAGGGTGACAGTAACCTCAAATCCAACTAGGATCATCCCACAGAAGGGCGCCTTCTATGCTCTCAGAGCCCTTGGCTGTAAGAACTTGCCTCCAAGCTGTCCTACCTTAGGTAAGTTACTCATCTTCTTTTATCTGTGAAATAGGGGTGATAATAGGGTCTCCCTCACAGGGCTGGACTGGGGTTCAGTGAAATCACACCAGCACGGACAGGAGTGCTCGGGGGTCATGAGCGTCTCACTGTGTCATCAGCGCCAATTCTTAACTTCCTTTTGACTCACACCCACCAGCCTCACGGTCCATGTCCTGCACATGGGAAAACCGAGGCATGGAGCCAAGCAAGGCCCGCCAGACCCTTCCCCTTTTGCAGGCTAGACCAAGGAGTCTCTTGGTATAATGCCTTGGGCAGAGTGGTGGGGCCCAGAGTCCTCCTCAGGATCATGGGGTCCCACCAGTCTTTCTTGATGCCTCGAACCCAGGCCTGGAATAGCACAGAACAACCCCAGGGCCTCCGAAATCAGCTCATCCCAGGCAGGGGTTTTCAGATGGGAGACCAAGGCCCTGAAAGGAGATCTGTGCAATACTGCATCCTTCTCTTCTCTGCCCTTCTGAGAGCTCCCTCCTCGCAGGGGGTCTGGGGAGCTGTCCTAGATCAGTGCTGGGGTGTGAGCCAGACCAATCCGTGTGGCTGAGTGGTGGGGCTGCACACAGGTCCAGGGAGACCCCTGGATATCAGTGCTCAGTTGCTCGGTCACGTCCAACTCTTTTGACCCCATGACTGCAGCCCACCAGGCTCCTCCGTCCGTGGGATTCCCTGGGCAAGAATCCTGGAGTGGGTTGCCATTTCCTTCTCCAGGGGATCTTCCTGACCCAGAGATCGAACCCAGATATCCTGCATTGAGGGCAAATTCTTCACCTTCTGAAGCACCACCAGGGAAGCCCCTGGATATCAGGGAGGCCCACAAACCCAGGAAGGCCCCAACATTTCCTTTCTCACTCTGAAACCTGATCAGAACACCCCCCCGGCCCCCAGCTGCCACCATCATTCAACATACCTTCATCATCTGCAAAATGAAACGAGAAGGCAGCATCCCTTAGTCCTTAGTGGAGACTGTGGCCACCTTGCAGAATAACCCTGCAGGCATATCACCTCTCTGCATCCTCACATTTCCTCCCACAGAGGCGGGACTGGCCCACACAGCCCTCGTTTTGCAAATGAAGAAATAAACCAGAGAGATAAGCAGACCATTTCAAAAACACAGGCAATATCCAGGGAAGAGCCAACATATGAACCCAGAGCTCTTGATGTCCAGAGAAGCCACGGAGGGGGGAAGGAGAAAGCAAAGAAGCAGCTACGGGCTTTTCAGCCACCAGAGAAGATTCAGCTGCTCTGTGGCAACTCTGAGCCCTCCCCTTACCGGGTAAAGCTCCACCCACCTGGCAGCTGGCTGAGTTTTGCTGCCCTTCTCTGCCCAGCCTGAGTTGGGGCTTCGCCTCTCCAGCACCAACCCATTAACTGCAGTGAACCAAGCTACTAGTCTGTCTCTCCATCCTGACCTGAAGGCAGAGGCTGTGTCCAGGGCCTCACAGAATCCCTCAGGAGGCCTGGAACAGGGACAGGCAAAGTTTGGCAAGGAGCTGGAGCTAGGCATTTCAGTCCCCTTCTCTGTGAAAACTGGGCACTTGGGCCAGGAGGTGTCTTGTGTCTCTTCCAACACTGAGTGGGACACCCATCCCGACACCAGGACCCATCATGTTGGAGGGTTGACTTCCGGGCTTCTGGGCTCAACCGAGGTCCCCGACCTGGCAGGTGGTCAGCCTCAGAGGAGGAAATAGGTCACGCGTGGCCTCAGCTAATGCCCTTGGGCTCTCACTGATGGGTTTTCACACACTTAGGAAACAAAACCCAGGTTAGGGAGCCTGGCAGAGAGCAGGAGTCCCTGCCCTGCTGGGTCACATTTGGGGATGAGTTCCTGCAATCCCATCAGGTGCTCTTCTGTTGCCCTGGCAACCCCAGGAGTTCCTCGTGGAGCCCATCTAATTTCTGAAGGAGAGGGAAGGGGCAAGCAGCTGCTGTGTATGAGACACAGAGTGTATGGCTAACTGGATGGGTTACAGTGAAAGGAGATTGTGGGAGAGGGCGCACAGGGAGCCCCCAACTCCTTCTTCCTTCTCCACCCTCTGCATCCTTCCTTTCTTCCCACTGACTTGCCTGTGGGGTTCCATTCCTCTTTAGGCCTGTTTGTTGTTGATTAATGGCTAGGTCGACTCCTTTGCAACCCTGTGGACTGTAGCCTGCCTCTGTCCATGGGATTTTCCCAGGCAAGAATACTGGAGGGGGTTGCCATTTCCTTCTCCAGGGGGTCTTCCTGATCCAGGGTCCACCCCCAGCCCGCGTCTCCTGCATCAGCAGGTGAGTTCTTTACCACTGAGCCACCAGAAAGCCCAGGCCTCCGTTTGCCAAATAGGATCTGCAAGGCGCATAAGGATGGTGCTCAGGCTGGCTTCTCTTCCTCAGACCTGAGGGAACGCTCAGGAACTGGAGGTGGCCGGAGGCCCCCTGCGGAGCGGGTGGGCGGGGTGAGAGCTCCAGGAAGCCGCTGGGGCCTGTTCCACCCCCAAAGGCCCCAGGGAGACTCTGCCGGCTGCCCCGGTGAGTCAGTCTCCCCGGGGAGCCAGACCGGCAACAGGGAAGGCCACAGGTCATGAGGCACGGGCTCCTTCACTGCCACCTGGCCCAAGACTCTGGTGGTTGCACCGACCACCAGCATGGCCCATCCCCCGGGGGAGGGGGGCGCACAGGATCCCACGCAGGCTCCCATTCTCACCTGCACGCTGACTGTACTGGGTGCATCCCTGCAAGTGCTGGGGGCACGCAAGGCTTCCATATAGGCGTGCACAGGAATTGGTACGCACGCGTGGTCCCCGGAATCAGCCTGGGACAGACACCCTGGTCCTGGACAGATGAGTGTGAGCCGGGAATACCGCCCCACAGTCACGCGGGACTCGGGCTCACACCCACTCCCAGGCCTCCGCCCGCACCAGCATGTGCTCACAGCTTCCTTCCGGACAAAAGAGAAGTGAGGAGGGTGAGGAGGGCCAGGAAGCTGGGAGGGGTGGGGGAGGAGGGGGTCCAAATTGGCACCAGCAGAGTAACCCCCAGAGGGCCTTTGGAAATTGTCCAAACGCCCGGATTTCGTAGAAATAAAATCTGGATCCTGAAAGGGAAGGGGGCCCAAGGCCGTGCGGGGAATGAAGAACACCCTGGTGGAGACCCGCCACCATCTCAACCTGGACCGTGCGCCCTGCCCGGCACACGTGCCCAGCTGGACCTCAGCACCCGCCCCAAACCTTCCACAGCCTCTCCATCTTCTCTGCCATAGCTCTGCCCTTGGACAGCTTGGAAAACCTGCTGCTCTGCCCCGACCCGGACCCCGGCAGTCCATCTTCAAGGTGCTTGGTGCTGATGCCCAGGTTCCCGAACCCCTAGTTTGGAAGGAAATCCGCTCTCCGGGACAATCTGCTTTAAGAATCCGATGAAACGCGCACCGACTCCCTCTCTAAAACGCACCGCTGCAACGCGCCCGCACCCAGCAGCCCCAATTCTGTGGTTCCCACCAACCGAGGTGCGGTCGCGGGGAAAGTAGGGTAGTTGGCAGGTGGCGGCGCCTCTGTCAGTGACCCTCCACGCGGGAGGGCTTCGATATCTCCCGGTAACCCTCCTCTCACGCGCCGTGGTGACTCTGCTAGCTGCCCCCGGAGCTGGATTCCGAAACCGCCCGCTGCCCAGTCCCCAGCCTTTCGCAGCTCCGAGCCTCCTCTTCGCACACCTCTTTTCCTCTCCGCCAAGCCTCAACCCCCCTTCCGCGGCTCCCTCTCTTCCTTGGAGCTGCTGGTCGGGGGTGGGATGGGGCAGAGAGTCTTGGCTAAGGCGGCAGAATGTTCCAGGGAGGCGTGGGGTGCACGGCCGCTGGTTGGTCTGGGGTCTCGCGACCCCTCCGTGGACACACTGGAGGCTCCGGTCGCACCCCTGAGTCAGCTTTCCTGGAGAGAACGCCGTCCAGGCAGCACGGCGTCGGCTGCCCGCGGCCACCCCGGGGAACGGAGGTGGGGGTGTCACCGCCCATCTGTAGGCAAGGGAAGAGGGCACAGGCTGCACCTCTGGGTGGGAGGCCCCTGGGGGACCACCAGGAACTCGGATCGCTGAGAAGGTTTGTTGGCCAGACAGAAGTGTTTCTCTTAAAAGGCCCTGTTTTGAAGGAAGGCCCTCTTTTCAACTCTCTAGTCTGGACCAGCCGTTGGCCAGTGGTGCCCACAGCCCCAGACCAAGGGGTGGGGGGCGGGGCAGGGGGAGGGTGCCTTT
>SJYX01008006.1:0-15756 GCA_006410675.1 Oreotragus oreotragus | reverse complement strand
CTGGCGGGGGTGGGGGTGGGGTGGGTATCATCCCGCAGCTAAGTACCCGCTGTCTGGGTTTTCGAATCTGATGACCCGCCTTGTAACCATAATACCTCCTGGGGAACCGGGTAGCGGGCGGGAGCATGTGGCCAGGTGGCACCTGGGTAAGCTGGGTCCAGATACAGGACCACGCTCCCACCGCCAGTGCATCGGTCCTTCGGTTTCCTGGTGGGGAGCGGAGGGTCGTGGGAGCTGAGGACGCGGAGGTTGCCTCCAGCCAGGCATTCCCCCAGATCCTCCCCACCAGCTCCCCTTTCCCGCTGCAGCTCGGGCTTCGCACGCAGTTCTCCACCCCAAGCCTTCGGAGCCGCTGAGGAAGGATCCCAGCAGTTTTCCTATCCTTTCTCCTCCCGCCGCTTTGGGCACCCTGGACTAGAGGTGAACGGAAAAGTCCAAACCCCAGACAAACGCTGGGACCCCTCCTTCCCTCCCCCCAGACCCCGTAGACGCGAAGGCCGTTATATTTCGGTTTTATATTTCAATTTGTCACCGAAACAAAGCCGCACGCAGATTTGCGGGAAGAGAGAAAAGGACTGAGGCCAAGGGATAAGGTATGACCACGGGGAAGCGTGCGCGCAGCTGCTTTCTGAAACGAAAGTTCTCACGGAGCATGGCGACATTTTACGTTTGGTACTTTTAACGTGTTTTCCTGTTGTGGCCCCTCTCTGCAGCGCACAAAACTCGGGGCTTCAGCGACTTCGGGAGAGCCTTTGGCGGCAAGGTTCCTGGGGCAGCTGGCCGTTCCCTTGCAAGAGTGAGCACTGCGCAAATGCCCGACAGGCAAGGTTATTCTCCCAAGAAACGCCACCATCAGGAGTAGGGCAGGGTCTCTGCCTCCCCTGAAGCCTCTTCTGAAATTTCCTTGAAACACGTGAAAAAAAATCCCCCACCCTAGTTTTCGTTTAGGGATACAATATGCAAATGGTCTGTATCTCCATCCACATGGTAGTTATACCATGAGCACGTAATTAACAATTCTTCCAACGTTTCATTAACCGGTGCCTCACTGTATATAAATTATAGTAAAGACACATCGACTGTTTTAAAATAATAAGAGACCTTTAATCCGGGCCTCCTGTTTTTCTATTTAAGATTGTATGTCTTTAGGCTGAACTGTTTCAGCAGACTGACGGCTATAGAAATTAACAAAGTAAAAAATTAAAAGCATCTTTCTTCCTCTCCTCCCCACCCCGAATTGACCGGGGATCCTGGACGTCACAGCTCCTATGCTTGAGTTTTCCCTTCCTCATCCCACAATCATCCATGGGTTCTTAAGGCTAATGCGTGCCCCTCAGTTTCTCCCTGTCTTTTTGGGGATCCCTCTTACACGAAGCATACTCTGGTTCTTTGGCTTAATTTGACTATGATCCACATGGAGTTTACACATTTTGTGGTGTGTGGATTGTGTCGGTGCTGGTGGGGGGAATAAAATATCTCTAGCATTCAATCACTGCGTCTAATTCGACAAATCAAGGCCAGCCCCTCGGTGGCACCCCAGGGGTCTCCAGCCTGGCCCAGGTCTCCCAAAACCTCTGTGCTGAGAGCGCAGCCTTCGCAGGCGCGGGAATGGGAAGGTAGCAATCGGCTAGCATCGAAAACCTGCGTGCACCGAATCGAAAGCGAAAGAGAAGGAGGTAACAAGGCTGCTTTCGGAAGCGTCCCGGCGCGCGCTTGGCCGAGGCCTGGGGTGCCGAGCACGGCTTGGAGAGTTGGCCCCCTTTGCAAGCAAGATGCCAGAGTCCCGATTCCTGTGGGGATGAGGCTCTTCCAGCAGCTGAAAAACGTTGGGTCTCCAACCTGGCGGGTCTCCTGGGGCTCAAGCCACCAAGGATGGGCCAGGACGGGCGGGGAGTTTGGAAGGGTGAAGTGTGGCCCCAGGGACCCTGGTGGGGTTGGGACTGCAGTAGGCAGGGTACGGTGGGGCTCTTGCATAAAGTAACAAATGCATCTGCCTGAAGGGAACCGTGGAGTCACCTTGTTCGTGACCCTTTCAGTACCGACTGGGAAGAAGTGGAGACGCAGTTAGGGGCAGGGACTTTTGCAGCCTGGATGCGTGTCTCCCCTCGGAGTTCCACATCTCCGAGTAGCCCCCCACTGGAGGCTGCAGGCGGCTCCCTGCTCCGGGCTCTCGGGCTGTGGCCCCAGTGCAGCCCCCGGGCCCACAGCTCTCCAGTCAAGGAGCGCTTGGATCCACGAACTGGCTCCCGGAGGAGGAGACCTCAGACCATCACTTTTGCTCCGAGCAGTTACACAGATGGAGGAGCTGGCCTCTGGTTGCCAGGCCAAAGCCCCACTGGGTGGGGGCCCGAGCCAGAGTCAGCCTAGCACCAAAGCTGAGTCGCCTCTGCATTTCGCCAAGCTCCCAGGAAACTCCGAGGCTTTTTCCCTCCTACTCACTCACTTTCCCTCTTTGGGGTACACACTCTCACGAATGTAGGGAGAGAACCATGTCGGGGTGTGTGTGCTTCAGAGTGCCTGCGTGCTGCCAGCTCCAAAGGCCCTCTGCCCAACCGTCTCGGTGGGCGCCAGAACCTCACCTCTTGGTGCCTCAGTTTCCTCCTTTGGGGCCTAATGTGCCTCCCCGCCCCCCCTGCTCCACCCCTCGCCCTTCAAGAGCCAGAAATCTCCTCCTGGCCAGAGAGACAGCAGCTGCTGAGAGAAGGAAACGAATAAGCAGAGTGGTCCGTAGTTTGCGGCCGCGCCCTGAGCAGTGCCTCCATCTTGGCCAGCTGGGGAGGGCAGTCCTGTTGGTGTTTCCAAGCTGCCTTTTGTCCCGACCTGTGGCTTTGGGTTTTTACCAGCGCATGGTCAGCACCCACCCTGTCCTCACAAGCGGGTGCTTACAGGTTCCCAACGCAGCACAGAAGCCAACGGAAGTGGAAGGGGCAGGCTAGACTCTGCTGTCTCTGGGCTGGGGGTCGGGGGAGGGGGGCAAACACTTACTACCCAGTGAGGCCTGACCGTCATCTCCCTGGGATGCAGGTGAGGAAACGGGGCTTTAGAGAAGCTCCTCACTCGCAGGTCAGCGGGGAACCCCATATCCACTGCCCATAGAGGGTGCATTATGGAGACTGGCAGTGGGGGCCCAGCAGGGCTGAGAGGTGGTGCTCAGAAGGGTCTCACACTTTCCCCCTTTCCCTCTGAAGCCGAAAACATTTCCAAATGAGACACTGGAAGCCACGTAGGATCTCTCCTTGCCTACTTTCTCAGACGCCTTGCTGGAGAATTTCTCTAAAACATGAAAAACCAGTGCAGAGGGAGAGAAAACTGTCCATGGGGTGTTCGGTCTGGGATATGCCCACATCTAACGTTCCCAAAGGACAGGGGCCAGGAGGGCCTCGGAGAGAAGGAAGCCTGAGGCCCGGGGTGGGGGTGGGGGGGCGCATGGAGAGGGTGAGTGAGAGCCCCCGGCTACCTGAGTGTGGAAGGAGCATCTGTGATTCACGCACAGCCGCCGCCTGAACTCATTTCAACAGGAAGGTGGAGAGGCAAGGTAGAGGAAGTGGGGAAAGCCCCGGAGCTCTCAACCTGCTCGTCTGTTCTCTGGGTTTGAGAGCGTGCGGCTCTGTGTGAGGCCACACGAGTGTACTAGGCGTGTGTGTGAGCGAAGAGGTTTTGTGTGTGTGTGTGTGTGTATGAGTCTGTGTAGACTTCAAGCGTAGACAAGAGTACGACCCTGTGAATGTTTGTGCGTGTCAACAACCACTTAGTGGACCCCTTCTGAGCCTGTGGGGAGCCAGTTCCAGGCTGAGTGTTAAAAAAAAAAGCCTCTGCAGAAGTTGTTTCCTAAGGTTATTCCAGTCGCCAAGGCCTCCACCACGTCTCACCTCTGTCCCCGGTGTCTCCCCATCCCGCCTGGATCAGTGCAGCCAAACCCACTGTCCTGTCAGAACCAGCTCATGTCCAGGGCCCTTTGTGAGGGCCGTGGCCCAAGGGGGAGCGTGTGAACCCAGCGCTTCTAGCCCAGAGATTCTCCTATCCGTCTCAGTTTCTCTCCCTGCCAGATTGGGGCTCACCGGTGCGATCCTGTAGCAGAGAAGGTTCTGGCCACAGGCCGCCCTTGAGAAGCCCTCTCCTCCTCTTTGGTCGAGGCGCTTCGGGGCCCAGGCCTGCGTCCCGCGGCCGCGTTCAAGGGGGCTTGGAGGTCATTTAGGCCTCGAGTTCCCGTTGAGCCCAAATCAGGACCCAGAACCTTCCCTCTGGCCCAGCACCGAGCCGCCTGGAGCTCTGTGGCTTCCTGTTTTCCCAGCCGCTCGTCCTAAAGCGTGGTTCGGAGGCCGGCCGCCTCCCGGGATCGCCCAAGGCGAAGCGCTTGGGAGCTCTGGCTCTCCCGCCTCGCCGGCCGCGAGCCACCCCGATTCGGGTCATCCGCGGCCTCGGGCGTCTTCGAGCCCGCGCCCGGCTGGCTCCCCTGTACCACCGCAACCCGGCGCGTCCCGCCGGCCGCGCTCCAGGCTCCCGACCGGGCTCCGCACCTGCGATGCTCCCACCTGCAGCGCCGCCCGAGGAGCCTTCTAGCCGGCCAGGAGCCAGGCCTCGGCGGCCCGGGAGCCCGGAGCCCAAGCGGTGCGCTGCGACTGTTTCCCGCCGCACGCCGGGAGCCAGTGCTGCGAAGCATCCGCTTCGAAGCCGGCCCGGCAGGCAGCGCAAAGCTAGCGGTTTGCGGAAACGGCGAAAAGGAGGAGAAACCGACTCCGGGTTGAGTTTTAACAGCCAACGCTCCGTGCCCTTGGCCGAGGGATCCCAAGGGGGCTGGACGAATTCCCCCGGTCCCCTTGGAGCGGTCGATCCCCATTTTCCGACCCAAAGTCACAAACCGCTCGGCCCCGCGCCTCCCCAGCCCGCCAACTCTGGCCTCGGGCAAGTTGATCGCGTTTCGAAGGTCCCGGAGCCCGGGGTCCAGGGGTCCCCAGCCCCGAGGGATTCGCACGTGCACTCACCGTAGCAGGGGACCTGCAAGGCCGCGTTGTGGCCGCCGCCGCCTTCCTGGAGTTTGAGGCTGCCGTCCGGGGGCGTCTTGCAGGCGCCTCGTTGCAAGTAGAGATGCGGCTGCGGCGCGGGCGGCTGCGGCTGCGGCGCGGGCGGCTGCGGTTGGAACTTGCTGAACGAGCCCCGCGCCCCGGCGCCACTCTCCAGAGGTGCCGCCGGGTCCTGCTGCCCCGCGCCGTAGCGGGCCCGGCTCTTGGCGTCCCCGAATCCCTGCCCTTTGGCGGCGGCCGACAGGAAAGTTGTGCTGAACTTATCACCGCCGGGGTATGCCCTAAAAGGCGACGAGCTCTCCCGGCTCTGCGACACCGGGCTGAAGTAGGCGTCCATGGCAGCAGCCGGCGACTCGCAGCAAGAGGTGCACGTCTCAGCATTCACGCCTGGCTCGCGCGGGCGACGGGCGGGGGCGCGAGCGAGAGCGCGAGGACGCCACCGCGCGCCTTGGCCGGGAGTTTGGAGAGGCCAGGAGGCGGTGGCTGTGCGCTCCGCGCGGGCCTGCTCGCTCCCCCTCCTCCCCTCCACGCCTCTCTCTCTGGCTCCTCACCCCCTCCTTTCTCTCCCTTCTCCCTCCCCACAGCTGGCCAAGGGAAAGAACCGAGGACTGTAAAAAGATTCAGATGTTTCGGAAAGTTGACCAGATCTCCCAAACCCTCTTAAGGTTTTTGAACCGGAAAAAGAGTGCCTTCCCCTCCCCCCCCGCGACTCTTTCTTTTTCCCTTCCGTCTCCCTCTCCTCCTCTCTGCCTACTCCCCTTCTCCCTCACCCTCACCCCTTCTCCCTTCCTTTCTTTTAAGGAGATGCTACTAATTCGGTCGCCACTCGGAGGGGATTCTACGAAGAGCCGCCCGAAGGCCTTTTCAAGTCAAGGCGGGGCCAGGGAGGTCTCTGGACTCCCCGAGCTCCCGAGGCTAGGTGGGTCCAAGCTTCGGCCGATGGGAGGGGGGCATGTACAACTTTAGTGATGGATTTAAAAAAAAAAAAACGAAAAACAATCCAAAAAATCTGACAGGGTTTGACATTTGGAGTCAGTGGGGCCGCTAGCTTCTGGGTGCAGGCAAGTCGTTGGGGCACATCCCTGCGAATTTAGCGCGCAGCTGCGGTAAATGTAGAGCGCAAATTTCCTGTCTTCCCAACTGGTGCCTTTTACTCTGTTTTCAACCCCTTTTCCCTATTGTCGGTTCCTCCGTGAAAGTAACACAGTCACACACATACACACACACACACACCCGCGCTCTGCAGTCACCCTGCGCACGGCCACTTTCTTGTTAACTGTTTTCCTCCCCTTAAGGGCAGGAGCTAGGGTTGCGGAGGAATCCATGTTCACTCAGACCCTGGAGAAGCAGCATGCTGCTCCAGCTTCTGAAGCTTTGCGCCCAGCCCAGGAGATTTTCTGGCTGGGTTAAGGGCGCTTTGAGAGTGTGAAGTTGGGAGACCCGCGCCTCACCGCTGCAGCCACCTGCTCACTGCTCAGGTTGGGGTGAGATAGTCTCTAATCTCTGGCCTCACAGTCCCCACTAGAGAACTAATGGCATGGATTTGACGGGCTGTGTGCACCTCAGGGTCCTGGAACCGGCCACAGCAAGGGAACAGGACTTTGCTACAGTGAGCTGAGTCCCTTCCACAGGGCAAATCACTGATTGCGCCTCACAGCAACCGTGCTTGATGGAAATCGGGGTCCCCAAATTTCCCGATGAGCAAACCGAGGCTCAGAGAGGTATGAGCCTTTAACTGAGGTCACATAGCTGGGAAGCAGCAGCGCCTGCCTTGAAACCCACTCTGAGGCTGGTCCCTCAGCCGATATGGGATGACGTTGCTGACAGCGAAAAGAAAACACGCAGAGCGGAGGAAACGGATCTCTGACTGGCAGAATGACTCAGGTTTGGAGGAGCCCAGCAAGAGCAGTCCTGGATAAACTGCAGAGAAAAGGATAGAAGACATATCTCAAGGGAGGCTGGGAGTGGGGTGAAAGGTGAAGGGGCAAAGTAAAATGAGAGAGGCCTGAGCGCCCTGAACCCAGGAATGTAGGTCAGAAGTCAATCTTCTGCACCTAAAAGGTCTCCCTAAGAAGAAATATCGGGGGGGGGGGGGCGGAGGCGTCATGCTTCTACCCCCAACCTTATCCTAGCTAATCCTCACCCCCACCCCTCTCCCTTGGTATCTCTGTTCCTTGCTCTGCCGCCGACTGCGCGATCCCACATCTGGTTTCCATCGCGGCTTACCTTGAAGTGCTCGTTAATAAAGATATTCTGCAAACCGTGGCCAGGGGTGCACAGGCCTGAACCCCTCCCCCACTGCCCATAGGGACCTGCACCTCTCTGGCTCACAGGCCTAAGCCAAGTGAGGATCTCATATATACTGAGTCCTTATTGTGCCAGAAGCCATCTCTTAGGGCTACCCCAACAATCTGGGGATGCTGGTCGTCTCCTCATACCCATTTCCCAGATGGGTAGACTGAAACTCAAAGACACCAACTAATTTTCCAGCCTCAGTTAGCCAAAAATGAGTGAGGCTGCCATCGTCCCAAATTCTCCTGTTCAGCCCTAATTTCTTTTAGTTCTTAGACTCTGCCAAGTTCTGGAATTCCCGTCTCATCCCTGTGCTTTTTGTCTCGCTAATAACTTGGTGTTCAGCAGAGTGTCTTCCTCCAGGAAGTCTTCCCATCTTTCCCAGTCAAGGTGCAGCTCTGTTTTGGACTTCAGGGTTGTCTGGTTGCCGGTTCAGTGTTCCTCTCCATCGCACTAGTCTGAGGTTGCAAGAGGGCAGCTTCTGCGCTGCCTGGCACCCCACAAATATTTACGGGATAAAATATTAGAGCCTGGGTTCCTTCCACTGCTCAGCGAGGCAGTTCCCAGCGTATTTGGTTTCCTCTAGCCAAGGACGACCGGCTGCTCGCCCTCCCCTTCTTCATGAATCAAGCGACAAAATTAAGAGTACGCCGGCCTCTCCCTGGCCGCACAAGAACAGTGAGTTCTCTCAGAGAAGGGGCCAGGCCTGTCTTGTTCACTGCAGGGCTTGGCACATCCTAGGTGCTCATAAAATGTGCATTGAATGAATGAATGAAAACGCTGAGCGGTCCAGTCTGAGATCTTAGAGGCGCATTTTCGCTAAGGCATTCCAAGCTGAGAAGGCTACTCTGGTCCCCTGCGCCCCAAAACTGGCCACTAGAACCCAGATGATGTCTCTGATCCTTCTATTTCTCTCTCCTCATTTTCCAATTCCAGGAGTAGACACAAGGGGGGAACTAAGAGAAGTCAGCTAAATGGGGTGGGGAATGGTCACTAGACAGGTAGAATGGCAGTTACCATATTCTCTAGTAACTTCTGAGCTGCTCTGGCTGCCAATGCAAAAAGACAAAACCGATCTGCCTCGATCCAGAAAGCTTTCTCCGCGTTGGTGGTATAGTGCACAGCTGCCTTCCAGAAAGCTGTCTTTGAGTGCTGCCTCTTGCCACCCACCCACCCACATCTTATCACCAGTTTCATCTCGGCTCCATTATTTAACCTTTTCCTGGCCACCCTCAACCCAGGGAGGAATTTCAGCCTCCCAGCCCTCCAGGCAGAGACTCTGGCATCCTCAGTCAGAAGCCCTCCTGGTACACTGAGGTCTTGGTCCTTGGAACCATCAAGGGGGCCTTCTACCTTCTTTCACGGTACCTTAGAGGTGAACTCAGAAAGAGTGAGCGTGTGCGTGGGGGTAAGAACGTGCATGTGGGTTTGCCTGTGACCAGTGAGAACATTCTGGGCATGTTGTTTTCCCCATGAAAACCTCCACAGACCGCCCCCCCACCCACAAAAGTCCCTTCAAACGTCTTTTCTAGGAGAATGAGAAGTGTTATTTCCGTGTGCGTTAAGTCATTTGCGGGTTGATCAGCCCATGCCTCTCTACCTCCCTTCATCTCTCCCTCCATCTCTCCATCCATCCATCTCTCCATCCATCCGTCTGCCATAGTTGAAACCCAAGGCTCTTCCAGCCAGTTCCCCTGCAAGGGTGCAGGGCCTCTCTCCAGCCAGAAGCGAGGTGGGTGACTCGCCAGCCTGGTTCTGGTCTTTGCTCTCCCTTCGCGTTCTTTCTTCCTTGGCTAAGGCTCCTCCGGCTTGCTGATTGTCCTCCCATCACTGATGTGTCTGGCAGTATCTCTACGCTTCCGGTCACTTTAATGTATGAGGAACAGTGGGTGCAGCCAGTCGCTCTGCTTTGAGTCCTGATTCCTGCCCCAGCCCTGGCAGACACACCCCCTGGCTGTCCCTTCTCTCTCCCTGCGGCTCTGTCCCACTTCACCCCCTTGGAAGCAGCTCCCCCTCCGATGGGCTCCACACACAATCTGGGAAGGGGGACTGGTGACAAAGTCTTTGTCAAGGCCAAGTGCTCAGTGTCACCTCCTCTTGGAGGCCTTCCTTCACCACCCTAGCATCTGCCTGGTTATTTCCTCGATCGCCTCTATTCTGAGCTGATATTTTCTCCCACATTTATCAACCTACTTGTTTTATTGTCTGTCTTCCTACCAGAACGTGAGCCCATAGCTATTCTCGCCCCAGGAGGAAATACAGGGCTTGGCACGTAGCACCACTCAGCACTCGATAAATATCTATTGAGCAAGTGCCCAAATGAGTGAATGAACCAGTGAGTTGAATGAACAGATGAAGAATACCGGAGGAGAAATGTCGTAGTAACTGCCCAATCCCTAAGGCTCAGGGTCAGGGCGGGAGCTCTTGAGGCTGGGGTGTCGGACTGAGTTGGAGAACCAGGGAGGCATGGACTGGCAGACAGTCCTTTCTTTCAAAGGGGAGGACAGATTCGGAGCCGCCCCCTTTGGTCTGAGCTCCCTCCAAGCCATGTGGAGCTGCAGTCTCCACCTCCTACAGACAGTGGAGCTGGGGAGGGGAGCAGCCCTGCTTATCTGCTACCTGACTTCTCCTGACAGTGCCCCAAGTCTGGGCCCGCTGTGTGGGTAAAGCCGGGACCATACACACCTCACTGAGTCATGCACTACTTGGCTTGCACCTGCCACTTTGTAAATGCCAGGAGGCAATAAAGGTTGCTTGAAAGGTGGGGGCTGCTGAATAGACATTTTGGACATCTGCAGAGGGGGCGGGAAGAGTCAGGACGTGAAGGGGGAAGGCCAAGGATCTTACACATCTTGGGCAGAAATGCTTCTGCTCTGCAGACCCGGGCACACAGACCTCACATTCCCAGCAGGACGTATATTAGCAACTGTGTTTTGGACAACTGTTAAAAGTCAGCTCTTGCACACTATCTTTGCAGTCCTCGAAACGGCCCTGTGGTGGTACTATTATCCCCATTTTACAATGATTTTTAAAAAATATCGAAGCACAGAGAAGTGAAGCAATTGCTTACAGTCACACAGCAAAGCAGACGACTTGGGATTCGAGCTCGGGTGGCTTGATCTCAGAACCCACGCTCTTAACCTCCGCGCGTTCCCTGAGATCTCTGCGGCGACGCGGGTGGAAAGGTTCCCGAATCCTCTCGGCCTACCGGGCGCTCAGAGAAGCTCCCCGCTTCGCCAGCGCCGCGGGCAGAGGGGCGAGGGGCTGGGGGCGCTCGCCAGCCTCGGCCGCACGCGCGGACCCTGGTCCTGTGGCGGAGTACCAGGCTATCACCCCGAGGTCCGCGCCAACGTTCGCCACCGGCGTCCAGCCTTCCAGCATCTGCCCGATCTCCCAGGAACGCAGACATCTAGTCACCTTCCCACATTCGACTCCAGCCCCCGCGCAGCCCCCGGGGCGGCCGCGCCCGCTGGGGGATGGAGCCCGGGAGGGAGGCACTTCCCACCAACGTTCTCCGAAGACTCCAAGGCCACACGGCGTGGGCGGGCGCACCCCCGGCCGGTCCGCACTCTAGTGGGCCAGGCTGCCCGGGGCAAGAAGCCAGGGTCTCTTAGGCGTTTTGAGCCGCGCGAGGACCTCGCGAGGGGCCACCAGGCTCCGGGCGCGCCGGGTCGGCTGCCCTTCCTCCTCGCCCACGGCCCCCATCTCTCACCCGGACCGGTACCCCCAGCTTAGGTGTTTAGCGTTTGCGGAGTCTGGCGCCTGGTCGGCTCCCTGGTGGCGCACGCCCGGGGATTCAGCGCTGGGAGAGGCCCCAGAAGGACCTCCTCTTCCCCATTCTCCGCTTTCTAAGGCCGGGGAGCGAGGGGCCAAAAGGAGGTCTGCATTCAGGGACGTATCTTCATTCACACGGGAGAAACACTAACTCCCGAGATGCGGGTAAACGGGGCGTTCTAGTGGGTTCTAGACGCTTGCACACTATTTGGTCGGGAGGGTCAGTGAAGTACAAAGCTGGAGGGATGAAGGTTTTTGAAATGACCAGCCCCGACGCCCTCGCCCGCAGGAACGCATCCCTCCACCGTCCTTCCCTGGCCCCACGGTGCGTTTCTGGGACCTGCCTTCCGGTCGCCCTGGTACTTTTCAGCGCGGGATTGGGGTTCCTGTCTGAACGCGCGGTCCAGACGCGCGACGGAGCCTGGCTCCCTGCGCCCTCCTTATCCGCAGAGGCAGAGCAAAGAGCTCAGGGCAGGGAGAGAGAACTGAGAGGGCCACAGCTGGCGAAACTGGGGTCTGGCGAACCCCCCCGGAAAATCCTACTTGGCTGGAAAGCTCGTGAGGGGAGGCCTGGACGTCGCTGGGGCGACCGCCTTAATCCTGGATCCGGAGAGGAAGTTGGAACCGGAAGTACTCCTACGGGGGTCCTTGCACCCCTTGCATATCAGTTACAGCTCAGGAGAACACAGATCACTCACCTCCGCAGATAATTCCCAAACGTCATTAGCCAAAACCCCAGCCAGGTGTTGGGACTGGAGCCCCGTGTCCCCTCTGTCTTCTCCCCTGTCCCTTCTCTCCTGGAAGCCGTTCCTCTAGGATTTCAAAACGATGGGCGGTGGGAAGGTAGAGGCCAGAACACACCAGCTCGCGTATACAGGAGTCCTGAGGCGCCTCGTGGGCAGAAATGAGGTCTCATTTCCTGGGGGTGCTTGCTGGGTGGAGAGGATCTGCCCTTCCTTGCTCAGCCTTAGTTCTAAGAAAGTATATTTCGGAACTTTCTACCCATTTCTCCGCTGGGGAGACGAAGGCTTCAGTGATGGAGGGAAGGGAGTGTGGATGGCCAGAGGGCCTGAGAGCTTCCTCACACTGTGAGTCTGCGTGTGCCTGTTTCTGGGGAGCGGGTTTAAAATTTTCAACAGTCTCAAAGGGGTCCCCGATCCCCCCAGAGGGGTAGCCTCACTGATTTAAGCAGAACTGGTCCCTTGGGACAAAACGGAGCTCTTTCCAGAGTCCCTCGGTCCCCTCAAACCTGGACTTAACCTGCTTCCTCCCTGGGAACACTTTCCCCCCTGCAACGGAGAGGCCTCCGTGCCCTCGCTGGGACTGTTGAGCTGACAGCCTACAGGTCTTACTGAATGGGGTGGTCTTCCCAATCTACCGCTCAGAAAACTGAGCTGGAGCCAGCAAGGGGGAGAGGTGAATGGGACAGGCTAAGCTTCGGATTCTCCCTCTCTCTCTCTGGGATGCTTGGGGTCAGCCCTGGGGGGCCCCTCCCCTCTGCGCTCCCGTCTCCACTCTGCTCCTGCCCACCAATCCCTGGAGCCTGCTGGCACCACACCCTCTCAGTGCCCTGACCACACTCTGCTGCCATCACTGGGAACGGGCGGGGAGCACGGCCCCTAATTCCCTTTTCTTCTCTCCCACAACACGAGAGTTCTTCTCCTCTAAGATTTCGTTTGTTCCCTTGTCCTCTCCCTCAGCCCCAAGAATTTGTGGGCAGCCAGTGGCAGTTGTGTTGACTGTAATTCCTGCAGTCCCCCCAGTGCTGGTCTCATGGATGGTGGGAGGGGCTACTGGATTCCCTCTAGAGCTGGGCTCAGGAGCTGATCTGTGGCAGGCCTCTGGGGCTGGAAAAACAGCGGGGGAGGGTGGTTCAGGGAGGACGCAGAATTAGTGATTCTGTTAGTGGTCAAGAGGCCAGCTGTAGATTCAAGTTTGAATCCCATTTCTGCCCATTTTCCCTGTGTAACATGGGCTATGTGACCGCTCATGGGCCTCAGTTTCCTCTCCTGTCAAGTGGGGAGATTAGTAGCACCTATTTCACTGAACAGCTGCCAAGACGAAATAAGATCATGCTCACTTAAGGAGTTTTCTAGTATCAGCAGTGGTAATCTTTCAGTCTGGAACACTCTGCTCTTTTAAACTTCACAGCCCAGACTTAAGGAACCAGAAATGACCAGTTGAAGTTCCTGCCCTTCAACCATCGTGACAGCCGGTCATATTCAGCTTTCAGACCACAGCTCCTCCCTGGTCAGTGTCTTTTAAAGCACCAGGAGTGAAAAGGCCAAAGGATTTTTCAGGCTCCGAGGCCCAGCCATTCCTGATAGTTGGTGCATGCGAGACGGAGGCTGTGCGTTGTGTTTTGGGAAGGGGGAAACTGCACTCCGGCTCGGCCCCACCTCAGCGCTTTCAGCAGCAGCGCCTTCACCCTCCTTGCTTCTCTGTAAACTCATGACTGTCCTGTGGTGGAGGGTTTATGTCCTCGCTTTACAGGCAGGGAAATGGATGCCGCTTGCCCACAGCACACTTTGAGCGAGAGGTCAGAATGACCCTCAAATTTGGGGCTCCCAGCTCCCAGGCCTGGTATGTTTGTCCCAACGTCCAGAGCGCGCAGGGGCCTCAGGCACAGGGCCCCGGGGTCTGGCCACAGCGCCTCCTGCCTGTCCCTCCTCCCTCCACCGCCTGCCTCCAGGCGGAGAGGTCTGGGTCCCGGCACCTGTGGAAGGAGCTCACCATCTGATCCGGGTAATGCGGGGGTTTGTGATTGGCAGGGAGGAGCGCTGGAGGCGGGAGGGTGGGGAGGAGGGGAGGGTGAAGGAGAAGGCGGGAGACAGGCACTTGTTGAGCAACCCTGGATGCCCCAGACGCAAGGAGAGACGGATAACCAGGGGCGCTTGACTGAGTGCCTGGCACGTGGTAGGTGCTTAGTAAATGATGATGGTTATTCTATTTCTATTGCCTCCTGATCTTACTAGATGTCTGCCAACTTACCTAAACCCCTCCATCTGAGGATGCCACGGCCTAACTTGCACCCTCTCTCACCTACCCCACCAGGGGTCCTTCCCTCCTTGGGACCCATGGCTGCACTCCCCGCTTGCCCTGTCTCTTATACACATCTAGATGTGTATAAGAGACAGGTCTCAAAGGGGTCCCCGATCCCCCCAGAGGGGTAGCCTCACTGATTTAAGCAGAACTGGTCCCTTGGGACAAAACGGAGCTCTTTCCAGAGTCCCTCGGTCCCCTCAAACCTGGACTTAACCTGCTTCCTCCCTGGGAACACTTTCCCCCCTGCAACGGAGAGGCCTCCGTGCCCTCGCTGGGACTGTTGAGCTGACAGCCTACAGGTCTTACTGAATGGGGTGGTCTTCCCAATCTACCGCTCAGAAAACTGAGCTGGAGCCAGCAAGGGGGAGAGGTGAATGGGACAGGCTAAGCTTCGGATTCTCCCTCTCTCTCTCTGGGATGCTTGGGGTCAGCCCTGGGGGGCCCCTCCCCTCTGCGCTCCCGTCTCCACTCTGCTCCTGCCCACCAATCCCTGGAGCCTGCTGGCACCACACCCTCTCAGTGCCCTGACCACACTCTGCTGCCATCACTGGGAACGGGCGGGGAGCACGGCCCCTAATTCCCTTTTCTTCTCTCCCACAACACGAGAGTTCTTCTCCTCTAAGATTTCGTTTGTTCCCTTGTCCTCTCCCTCAGCCCCAAGAATTTGTGGGCAGCCAGTGGCAGTTGTGTTGACTGTAATTCCTGCAGTCCCCCCAGTGCTGGTCTCATGGATGGTGGGAGGGGCTACTGGATTCCCTCTAGAGCTGGGCTCAGGAGCTGATCTGTGGCAGGCCTCTGGGGCTGGAAAAACAGCGGGGGAGGGTGGTTCAGGGAGGACGCAGAATTAGTGATTCTGTTAGTGGTCAAGAGGCCAGCTGTAGATTCAAGTTTGAATCCCATTTCTGCCCATTTTCCCTGTGTAACATGGGCTATGTGACCGCTCATGGGCCTCAGTTTCCTCTCCTGTCAAGTGGGGAGATTAGTAGCACCTATTTCACTGAACAGCTGCCAAGACGAAATAAGATCATGCTCACTTAAGGAGTTTTCTAGTATCAGCAGTGGTAATCTTTCAGTCTGGAACACTCTGCTCTTTTAAACTTCACAGCCCAGACTTAAGGAACCAGAAATGACCAGTTGAAGTTCCTGCCCTTCAACCATCGTGACAGCCGGTCATATTCAGCTTTCAGACCACAGCTCCTCCCTGGTCAGTGTCTTTTAAAGCACCAGGAGTGAAAAGGCCAAAGGATTTTTCAGGCTCCGAGGCCCAGCCATTCCTGATAGTTGGTGCATGCGAGACGGAGGCTGTGCGTTGTGTTTTGGGAAGGGGGAAACTGCACTCCGGCTCGGCCCCACCTCAGCGCTTTCAGCAGCAGCGCCTTCACCCTCCTTGCTTCTCTGTAAACTCATGACTGTCCTGTGGTGGAGGGTTTATGTCCTCGCTTTACAGGCAGGGAAATGGATGCCGCTTGCCCACAGCACACTTTGAGCGAGAGGTCAGAATGACCCTCAAATTTGGGGCTCCCAGCTCCCAGGCCTGGTATGTTTGTCCCAACGTCCAGAGCGCGCAGGGGCCTCAGGCACAGGGCCCCGGGGTCTGGCCACAGCGCCTCCTGCCTGTCCCTCC
>SJYX01008005.1:100194-116517 GCA_006410675.1 Oreotragus oreotragus | reverse complement strand
TCTAGTGGTTTTCTCCACTTTCTTCAGTTTCAGTCTGAATTTGGCAATAAGGAGTTCATGATCCAAGCCACAGTCAGCTCCCGGTATTGTTTTTGCTGACTGTATAGAGCTTCTCCATCTTTGGCTGCAAAGAATATAATCAATCTGATTTCCATGTCAACCATCTGGTGATGTCCATATATAGTCTTCTCTTGTGTTGTTGGAAGAAGGTGTTTGCTCTGACCAGTGCAATCCCTTGGCAGAACTCTATTACACTTTGCCCTGCTTCATTCTGAACTCCAAGGCCAAATTTGCCTGTTACTCCAGGTATTTCTTGACGTCCTACTTTTGTATTCCAGTCCCCTATAATGAAAAGGACATCTTTTTTAGGTGTTAGTTCTAGAGGGTCTTGTAGGTCTTCATAGAACTGTTCAACTTTAGCTTCTTTAGCGTTACTGGTCCTGGCATAGACTTGGATTACCATTATATTGAATGGTTTGCCTTGGAAACGAACAGAGATCATTCTGTGGTGTTTGAGATTGCATCAAGTATTGCATTTCGGACTCTTTTGTTGACTATGATGGCTACTCCATTTCTTGTAAGGAATTTCTTATAAGGGATTCCTGCCCACAGTAGTAGATATAATGGTCATCTGAGTTAAATTCACCCATTCCAGTCCATCTTAATTCACTGATTCCTAGAATGTTGATGTTCACTCTTGTCATCTCCTGTTTGACCACTTCCAATTTTCCTTGATTCATGGATCTAACATTCCAGATTCCTATGCAATATTGCTCTTTATAGTATTGAACTCTTCTTCCATCACCAGTCCCATTCACAACTGGGTGTTGTTTTTCCTTTGGCTCCATCCCTTCATTCTTTCTGGAGTTATTTCTCCACTGATCTTCAATAGCATATTGGGGACCTACTGACCTGGGGAGTTCATCTTTCAGTGTCTTTTTTTTTTTTTTTTTGCCTTTTCATACTGTTCATGCGGTTCTCAAGGCAAGAATACTGAAGTGGTTTGCCATTCCCTTCTCCAGTGGACTACATTCTGTCAGACCTCTCCACCATGACCCAGCCATCCTGGGTGGCCCCACATGGCATGGCTTAATTTCATTGAATTAGACAAGGCTGTGGTCCGTGTGTGATGGTGCAAGAGCATGGCCGAGAGGAGCTACCCTGTGCCCAAGAACCTACCCCACGTCTACAGGCAGGGGCGGTGGCTGAGAGGATCTACCCTGCGTCCGAGGTAAGGAGCAGCTTCTGTGCTTTGCTGGAGCCATGAAGAGAGACCTCACATCCAAGGTAAGAGAAACCCAAGTAAGACGGTGGGCACTGAGAGGATCAGAGGGCAGACAGACTGAACTGAGCAGGATAAATAAAAATAAATCTAAATGGAAAAGAATCTATGAAAATATTGAATCACTATGTTATATACCTGAACTACCATAGTATGGTAAACCAACCATTCGTTAATAAAAATATGAAGTGACCAATCTTAAATCTAACAGAGAACAGGTAAATTAACAGCAAATACATGGGCAGTGGTTTCTCCTCATCAGAATAGAGGCTAAAGGCAATGGAACAATATCTTCAGGTGGAGGAGAGAAAATAACTGTCATTTTATAATTTTAGACTCAAGTAAGCTGTCATTTGGGGCTTCCTAGGTGAAGCTAGTGATAAAGAACTCACCTGTCTATGCAGGAGATGTAAGAGATGCTGGTTCCATCCCTGTGTAGGGAAGATCCCCTGGAAAAGGGCATGGGAACCCACTACTGTATTCTTACCTGGACAACCCCATGGACAGAAGAAGCCATTCCAGTATTCTTACCTAGAGAATCCCATGGACAGAGGAGGCTAGTGGACTACAGCTCATAGGGTCACACAGAGTCGGACACAACTGAAGCGATTTAGCATGCATCCACACAAACTGTTATTTAAGAGGGAGGCTTAAAAATCATTTCAGATAAAGATTGAGAGAGTTTACCTCCCCCAGATTTTACTATCCACAGTTTTTACTAGAAGAACCAATAAAGGATGTCAACAACCTCAGATAGGTAGATGAGGCCACTTAATGGTAGAAGGTGAAAAGGAACTAAAGAGCTTCTTCTGTGCTGTTTATGTCCAACTCTCTGTGACCCCATGGACTGTAGTCTGCCAGGTTCCTCTGTCCATGAAATTCTCCAGGCAGGAGTCCTGGAATGGGTCTCCATTCCTTCCCCAGGGGATCTTCCCAACCCAAGGATTGAACCTGGGTCTCCCGCATTGCAGGCAGGTGCTTTACAATCTGAGCTACAAGGGAAAACCCCAAAGAGCCTCTTGATCAAGGTCAAAGAAGAGAGTGAAAAAGCTGGCTTAAAACTCAACATCCACATTACTAAGATGATGGCATCTGGTTCCATCACTTCATAGCAAATAGATGAAATAAATGGAAACAGTGACAGATTTTATTTCTGGGCTCCAAAATCACTGCAGAGGGAGACTGCAGCCATCAAATTAAGAGACACTTGCTCCTTGGAAGAAAAGCTTTGACAAACCTAGACAGCATATTAAAAGGCAGAGACAATGGTTTGCTGACAAAAGTCCCTATCGATATATGAGCTGGACCATAAAGAAGGCTGAGCACCAAAGAATTGATGCTCTTGAACTGTAGTGCTGGAGAAAACTCTTGAGAGTCCCCTGGACAGCAAGGATATCAAACCAGTCATTCCTAAAGGAAATCAACCCTGAATAGTCATTGGAAGGATTGATGCTGAAGCTCCAATATTTTGGCCACTTGATGTGAAGAGCTGACTCATTGGAAAAGACTCTGGTGCTGAAAAAGATTGAGGGCAAGAAGAGAAGGGGGTGACAGAGGATGAGATGATTGGATGGCATCATCGACTCAATGGACATAAGTTTGAGCAAACTCTGGGAGATGGTGAAGGACAGGGAAGACTGGCATGCTGCAGTCCATGGGGTCACCAAGAGTTGGTCATGATTTAATGAAAGAAAAGTAAATTCATAAGGATGAATAGATGCAAATCAAAATAGGGAGAAAAGAAATCAATATCTTAGTGTATTTAATGAAAGTGAAAACAAAACAACCCCCAGATGTCTAGATAATACAGAAAAGAAGATATTAGACTTTGAAAGGTTAGTTAAAACATGATAAGGTTCTTGACTTGTTTATAGGAGGATAAAAGTAGTGAATAATCTTAGACTTGATAGAAAATTTTAGAAGTTTAATGTTAAATGTGAGGGCTTCCTTGGTAGCTCAGATAGTAAAGAATTTACCTGTGATGCAGGAGCCCTAGGTTCTACCCCTGGGTTGGGAAGATCCCCTGAAGGGAACGGCTACCCACGCCAGTGTTCTTATATGAAGAATTCCATGGGTGGAGGAGCCTGACAGGCTACAGCTCATGAGGTCTCAAAGTGTCAGACATGACGGAGTGACACTTTCAATGTTAAGTACTAAAATAGAAACACAAGTTATATATTACAAACCAACAGTGAAAAAATAAAGGTAGGTAGACATTTCAGAGAATGCAAAAAAAAAAAGAAAAATAGAGCAAAAGATATAAGGAAATAGACTTACGTGGTGTTTAATTTTATGCATTAGTTTGTCTGGGATAAGGGATGCCCAGCTCACTGATAAGGCATTATTTCTGTGTCTGTGAGGATGTTTCCTGTAGCAAATTAGCATTTGAGTTTGTAAACTGCATGTGGGCAGGCATCATCCAATCCACTGAGAGTCTGAATACAACAAAACAATGAAGGAAGTGCAAACACAGTCTTCCTTCTTGTACTGAGACATCCATCGTCTCCTGTCCTCAGGTAATCATGTTCCTGGCTCTTGGGTGTTCGGACTCAGATTGAGACTTTGACCATCAATCCCCCAATTCTCAGGACTCAGACTGGGTCTGAATTACACCACTGCCCTTCGTGGGTCTCCAGCTGATGTCAGATCATGGGACTTCTTGGTTTCTGTTATCATGTGAGCTGATCTCTATAAGAATAAATCTCTTCACATACCTATTTTATGACCAACCTAGATAGCATATTCAAAAGCAGAGACATTACTTTGCCAACAAAGGTCCATCTAGTAAAGGCTATGGTTTTTCCAGTAGTCATGTATGGATGTGAGAGTTGGACTGTGAAGAAAGCTGAGCACCGAAGAATTGATGCTTTTGAACTGTGGTGTTGGAGAAGAGTCTTTAGAGTCCCTTGGACTGCAAGGAGATCCAACCAGTCCATTCTGAAGGAGATCAGCCCTGGGTGTTCATTGGAAGGAATGATGCTAAAGCTGAAACTCCAAGTGAAGAAAGCTGAGCACCGAAGAATTGATGCTTTTGAACTGTGGTGTTGGAGAAGAGTCTTTAGAGTCCCTTGGACTGCAAGGAGATCCAACCAGTCCATTCTGAAGGAGATCAGTCCTGGGTGTTCATTGGAAGGAATGATGCTAAAGCTGAAACTCCAGTACTTTGGCCACCTCATGCGAAGAGTTGACTCATTGGAAAAGACTTTGATGCTGGGAGGGATTGGGGGCAGGAGGAGAAGGGGGCCGACAGAGGATGAGATGGCTGGATGGCATCACTGACTCAATGGACGTGAGTCTGAGTGAACTCCGGGAGCTGGTGATGGACGGGGAGGCCTGGCATGCTGCAATTCATGGGGTCGCAAAGAGTCAGACGTGACTGAGTGACTGATCTGAACTGAACTGATACCTATTTTATTCATTCAGTTTCTCTGGAGAATTATAGTACAAATGACAAAAGAAAACATAAAAAATATAGGCGACATTGTCTTGAATAGCATGGAAAAATCCTGAAAGTTGAATTTTAAATTTAAAAGTCCACTTGTATTATAGAATGAAATATATATTATAATAATATTTTAAATTTTACAAACTATGTGACACAAGGCTATCTTAAAAAAAATTTATTTCCTTTATGTGTGAAATTTGTTAAACTTGGACAGGCTGAACCAAGATCAACATCAGGATGGTGATTGTATCTGCAATAAGATAGGGTATAATAGGATTAAAAAAAGGAGTGCAAACATAGGTTTCAATTCTGTCTGTAATATTTTCTTTCTTTACGATAGCAAATGAGGCATAGTTTAAGCTGTGTTCAATCTGGGTTATGTGTACAAAGGTATCGTTATTTTTCGTATTTTCTGTTGGCTTAAATGTTTTACACACAGATCTGGATGGGACGACCATGTGGGAAGTGTCTTCTTGTTTCACTCTTCCCTGACAGTGATTTTAAGCCATGGGGGATTTCTGTACAATTCTTCATCTCTGTCACTCTCCCTCATCTATTTGTCTAGGTTGTGGTTCCCTAAAAGAGAAATATCAGCATTGGTCTTTTCATGATTGAATCAACTAACTTCTTAAAGGGGCCATGTTCCTTAGGAACGGGTCCTGGTCCTCAATGTCCACTGTTCTTATGGTCAGTAACTTAAAGACTGAGATTTCACCAGGGTTGTTCAACACTATTTCCAGTGCCAGTGCCTTGGTATAAAGATTGGGTTAATCAATGCATAAGCAAAGGAAGGGCAGCTAGGTTTACTCAACAAGCACGTCTCCCCTCTTCCCTGTGCTTGACTCTTCCGTGATAGGGTCTTTGCATTAGTCATCCCTCTATCCCCTTTAGGAATGACCTTCCTTCTAGTTGGCTGTGAAAATTCCTATTGTAGTCTCCCCATTTCCTGTAGATAGATGTTGCATTAGGTCAGAGATGTTGTCTGTCTTTTTCAGTGCTGAATGCCCATCACCCATCACATTTGTAGAATAAATGTGTCCCTATTTATGAGCCTGGATGTCACCTCTCCTTGAAACCTTTCTTGACATAGATCCAATACCCCTTACAGTCTCTATTCTAGACAGAGTTAATCATATTTTTTTCCCCCTCATAAGAACCCAGCCTTACCCTAGAAACACCTAGTCAGTTTTATTTACCTTAATATACATCTATACAGGCAATAATAGAATGGTTATTACACACAGCAATTTAGTGAGTTTTACAGTTTTATCAGTAACGCAAGGAGTTACAAATGAATGGTAGAAATACTGTATTAAATACTGTATTAAAGACCTAAAAATACAAACTTCATACAAATAAATGTTCAACTTAACTGATGGAATTTCATACAGCTAAATAAGGTAAAATTTGTTTTTACTTAATGAAAGTACAGGTGGCTCAGACAGTAAAGAATCTGCCTGCCATGTGGTAGACCTGGGTTCAATCCCTGGTTTGGGAGGATTCCCTGGAGAAGGAAATGGCAATCCACTCCAGTATTCTTGCCTGGAAAATCCCATGGACAGAGGAGCCTGGCGAGCTATATAGTCCATGGGGTCGCAAAGAGTTTGACATGACTGGGTGATTAATATGCACAGTGACACTGCATCTAGTTCATATATTGCAATGGCTACAATTAGCATATTGTAATATAAGTAGCATATTGTACTATAAGCAATATGTAGTCATCACATATTAATTTCTCAAGGACCAGGCTTATATCTTTTTATCTCTAAGTTCCTAATTACTTGTCTAAACGCATGTGGAAAACAGCAACCTTTCAATGGGGACTTGTGAAATTGACTTATATCTGTTCTCAAGTCATGTTCTGTGCATTTTCTGAAATGCTCAAAATCCTCCTGATGGTGCTTCCCTTCTCTGGAGGATTTTTAAGTGATCCCAGCTCACAGTTAAATCTTCTGCCACTTTTGAGGGGGCCTTGGATATAGTCACTTAAGATGGATGCCTAGGAAAGGTTAAGATAATGTAGAAAGTGGAGAGAGCGGTTGGTAGTTGACTTCATTGTTTCCACCTGGGTCTGTGACCAATGAGTTGCCTGGGGATCAGCACAAGGCCTCCTGCTGAGAGGACTCTTTTGCTCTCTCAGTCCCCTACTGCTGCCATCTGTTGATAATTACTGTCCGGTCTCCGCTGAGAATGTGTGATATTTAATATTTCCTCACCACTTGAACAAACATGTGGCAATAACAGAAAGGTACTTGGCCACAGGAGTAGAAAGATGTATTTGCATGAAAGAGTCAGTGTACACCTTGGGCCAGGCAAACAACTGCCTTCTCTTTGCAAAGTTAAGAGAAGCCCCCATGTTTCGGAGCCTGGAGAATAGGTACATTGACTTAGGTTGTGTTTTTGGAAGAAAACTCTTAAAAACCCAAACTATCGAGAAGATTGGAAAACAAAACATAACAACTTCTTTTGACAGTTGATGTGATTTTTCTCCTAATGAGCCACCGTGAAGTTTTCCCAGGTAGCTTTTCAGTGTTTTTTTGGGAGAAAGTTGGATGCTCTTGCCAAGTACTAAGAAAGAAGAAAAGTATTTTGTGTATTTGAAAAAGAGGTCTTCCATTTGAAAGCCTTTTTTTTTTTTTTTAAACCAGTCCTTTCAGGGGTGGGGAAAGAGGTTTCTAGTTTCATTTGCAGGTGGGGAAGTTCAATTTCCTGCTTCAAGAATAACAAGAAGATTCAACAGGCACAAGCATTCTGCCCTGCTTTGCACATACAATAAACTCTGGATTACCAACGTGATCGGAAATAGACCGACTTGGTTCACTGAGTGTTTGGATCTGAAGCAGAGAAAGGTGGTGTCACCACTGGCCTGTAGAAACACGTGGTTCATTGGCCATCCCTAGTGAAGTGGCAGAGGGGATTGAGAGTGAGTGAAGCAGGAGTAGGCAATGATTCTAGTACTACAGGAGAAAATAAATCATTCCTGGTGTTTTTCCTTATCATTATTCATTTCCATTTGGGCACAGTCAAATATTTGTCATGAATGCTCTTTTATCCCCAGCATCTATTATGAAAATTTGTGGACATATTGAAGAACTCAAAGAATTGTACAGCGATTACCAAAATATGTGTGGTAGACAAATTCTATCATGAACAATTTGCTCTGCATGCTTTATCATGTCTCTGTTCATACACTTTCTACTTTCTTGATATCAATCCATCCATTTTATTATTTTTGAGCATCTTAAAATACGTTGCAGGCAGTCATGATTGCTCTTACGGTCCACTGTCATCCAAGATAGAAATGTCAGTTATTTTAGATACCTTTTTCTTTACTCCCAGTGCCCACCCTGGTGATCATCGCAGGCATTGTGCTGGGCACTGGATAGTATGTGTAGACATGGAATTTACTTGCCACAGGGAGGCAGAAGTTAAAAGGAGTGAAGACAAAGAAATACAAAATTACACATTGTGATCACAGTCATAAAATGGAAAGCAAGTAAAATAAAATGCCATCTCCAAGACAGTTTCCTGCCCTTAAACACACCACGTTCCCACCAAAATGTCTTCTTGAAACTCCACTTTATGATGTGCTGGGTGCAGGGATCATTGCTGTGAAAATTAAAATAAACACATCATGGTCTCTAGCCTTGAAAAGTTTACGATGAGACTGAGGAAACATAATTTCAATACAATGCTTAAAATGTTATGGGTGCTGAGAGCAGAGGCAACCTAGTACAGCCTTGGGTGGTACCAGGTTAAGAGGGTCTTTGTTTTGTTTTAGCTGCTAAGTAGTGTCCAACGTTTTTGAAACCCTATGGACTATAGCTCTCTGGGCTCCTCTGTGCATGGGATTTCTCAGTCAAAAATATTGGAGTGGGTTGCCATTTCCCTCTCCAGGGCATCTTCCCAATCCAAGGATTGAACCTGTGCCTCTTGCCTTGGCAGGCAGATTCTCTAGCATTAAACTACCTGGGCTTCTCTGATAGCTCAACTGGTAAAGAATCTGCCTGCAATGCAGGAGACCCTGGTTCAACTCCTGGGTCGGGAAAATCCACTGCAAAAGGGATAGGCTACCCACTCCAGTATTCTTGGGCTTCCCTGGTGGAATCTGCCTGTAATGAAGGACACCTGGGTTTGATCCCTGGGTTGGAAAGATCCCCTGGAGGAGGAAAAGGATACCCACTCCAGTATTCCAGCCTGGAGAATTCCATGGACTTTATAGTCCATGGGGTTGCAAAGAGTCAGACACAACTGAATGCCTTTCACTTTCAAGCCACCTGGGAAGTCCAGGGGGGAAATGGATGCTTTGAATCCCAAAGACATATTCAGGTGAAGAAGGATGGGGAAGTTCCAGCAAAGAAAAAAAATATTTAAGTAAAGAATCCAGTGCATAGAGAAATGAGCCATTTAGTATTTACTAGAATGTGACTTGTCAAGAGATGGTGATGAGGTTACTACACAAATGCACAGAGAGCCTGAAAAATGGCAAAGTGGGCAGGGAATTTACCCTGTGTGGAGGGAGGAACCAATGAGGCAGTTAGAGATACAGTGCAAAGGAAGGGTGGAGGGTGGAAATCGGAAACACAGCAAGCAGGTAAAGAAGTTTGGAGTGTGCTGCAGTAATCCAGAAGGCAATGGCAACCCACTTCAGTACTCTTGCCTGGAAAATCCCATGGACGCAGGAGCCTGGTAGGCTGTAGTCCATGGGGTCACTAAGGGTTGGACACAAGTGAGCGACTTCACTTTCACTTTTCACTTTCATGCATTGGAGAAGGAAATGGCAACCCACTCCAGTGTTCTTGCCTGGAGAATCCCAGGGATGGGGGAGCCTGGCGGGCTCCACCTATGGGGTCGCACAGAGTTGGACACAATTTAGCAGCAGCAACAGTAATCCAAGGAAGACAAACTCAAGTCTCTGGTAGTGAATATAGAGAAGGGACTGATTTAGAGAAGGTTTTAGAGGTAAAATCTGGAGCATTTAAAGTATGAAATGAATGAGCACAGGTGAGTGAAAGGGAAACATTAACAATGAATCCTGATTTTTTACTTGGATGAGTGAGTGAATGGTTCAATTTAGATCAGTCACTCAGTTGTGTCCTACTCTTTGTGACCCCATGGACTACAGCACATCAGGCTTTCCTGTCCATCAACAACTCCTGGAGCTTGCTCAAACTTATGTCCATTGAATTGGTGATGCCACCCATCTCATCCTCTGTTATCCCCTTCTCCTCCTGCCTTCAATCTTCCCAGCATCAGGGTCTTTTCCAGTGAGTCAGCTCTTCACATTAAGTGGCCAAAATATTGAAGCTTCAGCTTCAGCATCAGTCCTTCCAATGAATATTCAGAACTGATTTTCCTTAGGATTGACTGGTTTGATCTCCTTGGAGTCCAAGGGACTCTCAAGAGTCTTCTCCGACACCACAGTTCAAAAGCATCAATTCTTCAGTGCTGAGCTTTCTTTATGGCCCAACTCTCACATCCATACACAGCTATTGGAAAAATCATAGCTTTGACTAGATGGATCTTTGTTGGTAAAGTAGTGTCTCTACTTTTTAATAGGCAATCTAGGTTGGTCATAGCTTTTCTTCCAAGGAGCAAGCATCTTTTAATTTCATGGCTTCAGTCACCATCTGCAGTAATTTTGGAGCCCAAGAAAATAAAGTCTGTCACTGTTTCCATTTTTCCCCATCTATTTGCCATGAGTGAATGGTGCATCCAGTAATTAAGATAGAAAATATTAAGAGAGAGGGGAAGATAATGGGTTTATCTTTGGAGTTTAAGCTTAAATTGCTTGGGAGACATCCAAGTGAAAGTGTCCATAGCATTGTGGACATATAATTGGAATCTCAAGAGAAGACTCTGACATCTAGGTGGATGTTGGCTAGAAATGTTAATGTATAAGTAGATGTGTCACTCCAGATTTACTCCACTTGAGGGATGTGAAGGATAAAGGAGCTGGAGCATTTTTATATCATCTGTTACCAGTCATTGGTTTAAGGCTACTGGGGAGTGAAATGTGCTCTATATGTGGCTACACATATCTGTTACATGTCTGTGCTACATACATCTTTTGGACTCTGTGGGAGAGGGAGAGGATGGGATGATTTGGGAGAATGGCATTGAAACATGTATAATATCATATATGAAATGTGTTGCCAGCCCAGGTTCAATGCGTGATACTGGATGCTTGGGGCTGGTGCAATGGGATGACCCAGAGGGATGGTACGGGGAGNTAACCTTTTCTTACATCAAATATTACACATGAACATGGAATTACAACTTGGAGGTAGTAAGGAAAATAATCTTATTTGTTTTGTCCCATCACTTGACAGATATTATTTAATTAAATTTGGTTTATAACTTATGAAAGAAGGTTAAATCATGACCCACAATTTGAAAATGGAATAAAAGCTCAAATGGAAGAGATATTAGAATAAAGAATTAAAGACCTGAGATTTAACAAACAAAGTACTTTATAGCATCACCCAATTTCCAGTAACAATTTTTATTTGTTATGTATTAATGTGTAACAGACTGATGTAAAATTTATTTGTTAAAATAGGGGTTAAAAGACTACAGTCTGAAGGTCAAATTATGTATATATCTGTTTTGGTTCAACAGTGAACTAAAAAGGGTGTTTATAATTTTAAATGGTTATATGACATATTTTGTGATATAAAAATTATATAAAATTAGAAGCCCTGTGTCTATTAATAAAGTTTTATTAGGAAATAGTCTTTGTTTTTTAATACTGTCTATGATTGGTTGTATGTTGCAAGACACAATGAGTAGTTAAGACAGAGAGTGTATGACCCACAAAACCTATAATATTTATTATCTGTCCTTTAGAGAAAGTTTGCCTCATACTTCTTTAAAATCATATTAAATTATTGTGTGATTCTGTGTGACTTAGCTGAGGTCATCTACATGGTGGCCCTCACCTAGATGCCATAACTGATCCCAGAATATCCACAATGGTCCAAGACTTGACTGGCTCTCATAATCCAGTAGTATTTCCTAAGCCTCTTGGCAGCATGAAGACTGATTCCTAAAGAGGAACATTTATAAAGAATACACCCAATGTGCAAGTGCTTATCATATAGCACTTGATAATATATGTATGCTTACACATGCTTACTAATTTCTCTATGACCAAAACAGGAAAAATCATCAAGTCCTGAGTGAACATGGGAGATGACTCTACAAAGACTGAATTCTGGGAGGCAGTTCACTGTGTCAAGTGATGTCAGAATCTCATGTAATATTGAACTGCAATTTATTTGCATTTTTATTATTCCTTCTTGTTCCTTATCAATGGAAAAAATATTGAATGCATATTCAGTTTTTAAAATTCAATTTTGGGCTTGCATTTGTTGTTGTTGTTGTTGTTTTTGTATGATCCAATGTTCTGTTTGGAGAAGTAAATGGCAACCCACTCCAGTATTCTTGCCTGGAAAATTACATGAACAGAGGAACCTAGGGAGCTGTAGTCCATGGGGTCACTAAGGGTTGGACACAAGTGAGCGACTTCACTTTCACTTTTCACTTTCATGCATTGGAGAAGGAAATGGCAACCCACTCCAGTGTTCTTGCCTGGAGAATCCCAGGGATGGGGGAGCCTGGCGGGCTCCACCTATGGGGTCGCACAGAGTTGGACACAATTTAGCAGCAGCAACAGTAATCCAAGGAAGACAAACTCAAGTCTCTGGTAGTGAATATAGAGAAGGGACTGATTTAGAGAAGGTTTTAGAGGTAAAATCTGGAGCATTTAAAGTATGAAATGAATGAGCACAGGTGAGTGAAAGGGAAACATTAACAATGAATCCTGATTTTTTACTTGGATGAGTGAGTGAATGGTTCAATTTAGATCAGTCACTCAGTTGTGTCCTACTCTTTGTGACCCCATGGACTACAGCACATCAGGCTTTCCTGTCCATCAACAACTCCTGGAGCTTGCTCAAACTTATGTCCATTGAATTGGTGATGCCACCCATCTCATCCTCTGTTATCCCCTTCTCCTCCTGCCTTCAATCTTCCCAGCATCAGGGTCTTTTCCAGTGAGTCAGCTCTTCACATTAAGTGGCCAAAATATTGAAGCTTCAGCTTCAGCATCAGTCCTTCCAATGAATATTCAGAACTGATTTTCCTTAGGATTGACTGGTTTGATCTCCTTGGAGTCCAAGGGACTCTCAAGAGTCTTCTCCGACACCACAGTTCAAAAGCATCAATTCTTCAGTGCTGAGCTTTCTTTATGGCCCAACTCTCACATCCATACACAGCTATTGGAAAAATCATAGCTTTGACTAGATGGATCTTTGTTGGTAAAGTAGTGTCTCTACTTTTTAATAGGCAATCTAGGTTGGTCATAGCTTTTCTTCCAAGGAGCAAGCATCTTTTAATTTCATGGCTTCAGTCACCATCTGCAGTAATTTTGGAGCTCAAGAAAATAAAGTCTGTCACTGTTTCCATTTTTCCCCATCTATTTGCCATGAGTGAATGGTGCATCCAGTAATTAAGATAGAAAATATTAAGAGAGAGGGGAAGATAATGGGTTTATCTTTGGAGTTTAAGCTTAAATTGCTTGGGAGACATCCAAGTGAAAGTGTCCATAGCATTGTGGACATATAATTGGAATCTCAAGAGAAGACTCTGACATCTAGGTGGATGTTGGCTAGAAATGTTAATGTATAAGTAGATGTGTCACTCCAGATTTACTCCACTTGAGGGATGTGAAGGATAAAGGAGCTGGAGCATTTTTATATCATCTGTTACCAGTCATTGGTTTAAGGCTACTGGGGAGTGAAATGTGCTCTATATGTGGCTACACATATCTGTTACATGTCTGTGCTACATACATCTTTTGGACTCTGTGGGAGAGGGAGAGGATGGGATGATTTGGGAGAATGGCATTGAAACATGTATAATATCATATATGAAATGTGTTGCCAGCCCAGGTTCAATGCGTGATACTGGATGCTTGGGGCTGGTGCAATGGGATGACCCAGAGGGATGGTACGGGGAGGGAGGAGGGAGGGGGGTTCAGGATGGGGAACACGTGTATACCTGTGGTGGATACATGTTGATGTATGGCAAAACCAATACAATATTAAAGTAATTAACCTCCAATTAAATAAATTTATATTAAAAAAAGAAATTAAATGCAAATATCTTGATTTTATTGAATTGATGTGGCTGGAACCGGGTCTCCTGATTTTTATTTCAGTTATCTTGCCTTTCATCACCGCTCCATTCTCGATGGTACCCTCTCCATCCACTGTTATGACCTCAACAAGCATTTATTAGGCACCTTCCCAAACTCCAGGCAGGGCTTAACCGCTTTCTCTCAAGGTACTGGGAATAGAACCTTCTACATTCAAATCTGTGAAGAATCTCACCTTCACTGTCTCACTTCCATCTGTTTTCACTTCCTGAAAGAGGATGGTACTTAGATTTGGAGGAAAACCTGAGGTGTACGAGGAGCAGAATGACATCACCCAAGAGCCCTTGGAATTTGGATGACTGGGTGTTGAGGTGATGTGGAAAAGGATCTCCCTCTAAGAGAACATGCTCAGCTTCAGCTTATCCAAGACTATAAAGAACTCCCTGTCTGCATTTATAAAAGGAAAATTCACATTTCCTATGGCCTTTAACTTCTAATCTTTACTGGTTACAAGAGGGTATTCCAGGCAGTAGAGTGCTTAATAAATATTATATTGTTTGCTAATGGCAGTGCTTGTTGGGAGTGATATTTCCTTCTGAATGTACTAGCCTGGTTTAACAAATCTGCTGTGTGTAGTTTCACCTTTCATTGTGTTGTTTGAGATGTCTCAGGGGCACCTTAGCAGGGGCCAAGGAACAGCTCAGAAATGCAGAAGTAAATGGGTCTGCCGGATGCATTAATAGTTTTTGTCTGTGCTGACTTCCCCTTTGTTGTAACAATGTAACCAATACCAGGGGCTCCCCTATGTTAAGTAAATGTGTGCATTCTCAGTGTGAAGATGTGAGATGCTGGAAGGGCTGGCAGGAGCATTTCCCTACACACTTGTCTTATTTTTAAATTATTTTGTGTGCATTGATGGTCGGTTCTGACCTGCTGTGCTGTGTTTAGTCACTCAGTTGTGTCTGAATCTGTGAGATCCAGTGGACTGTAGCCTGCCAGCTTCCTCTGTCCAAGGGGATTCTCCAGGCAAGAACTGGAGTGGGTTGCCATACCCTCCTTTAGGGCATCTTCTCAACCCAGGGATCGAATCCAGGTCTCCCATGCTGCAGGCAGATTCTTTACCATCTGAGCCATTAGGGAAGCCCAAGAAATTTGGAGTAGGTAGCCTATCCCTTCTCTGGGGGATCCTCCCCACCCAGGATCTCCATGGGATCTTTCCGACCCAGGAAAGGAACCAGGGTCTCCTGCATTTTAGAAAGATTCTTTACCAGCTGAGCTACCAGGGAAGCCCCAGTTCTGGCCCAGCTCCTCTCTTATCCACATTCTGATTTTTAGGAGTTGTTTAGGTGGGTAATTGACAAATGGTGCAAGTAACTTTTTCAAAGTTTTCCTTACTCCCCAAAAAGCTGAATCCTAGTTCTGAGTAATTGTTACACATGAGCTCCAAAGGCATGGGATTCATGAGCATGGTCCACTTGAACTCAGACAGGCTGGATTCTGAATCATGCTTCTGATGCTCTCTGTTCTTTCTCAGCCTCAGTTTCCTCATCTGAAACTACCAGCCTCTGGAGGAAATGCTCCTAATTCCACCATCATCCCCCTCTTGCTCTCTTTCCCTCTTTTCTATCTCCCCCCACTTTTTAAATGTCCAATATATGTTGGATCACTCTTTTTCTTTTGGATTATCTTTATGAGCTTTCAAAAGCATTAAAAATTTTATCTTAAAATGAAAACAGATTTTTATGAGCTTTCAAATGCCTCCAGATAAAAAGTCACCTTAATCTATTAGTGTCCTCTTTGATTTCTTTCATCAGTGTTTTATAGTTTTCTATATATAAGTCTTTAGTTTCTTTAGGTAGATATATTCCTAAGTATTTTATTCTTTTTGTTGCAATGGTGAATGGAATTGTTTCCTTAATTTCGTTTTCTACTTTCTCATTATTAGTGTATAGGAATGCAAGGGATTTCTGTGTGTTGATTTTATATCCTGCAACTTTACTATATTCATTGATTAGCTCTAGTAATTTTCTGGTGGAGTCTTTAGGGTTTTCTATGTAGAGGATCATGTCATCTGCAAAGAGTGAGAGTTTTACTTCTTCTTTTCCAATTTGGATTCCTTTTATTTCTTTTTCTGCTCTGATTGCTGTGGCCAAAACTTCCAGAACTATGTTGAATAGTAGCGGTGAAAGTGGACATCCTTGTCTTGTTCCTGACTTTAGGGGAAATGCTTTCAATTTTTCACCATTGAGGATAATGTTTGCTGTGGGTTTGTCATATATAGCTTTTATTATGTTGAGGTATGTTCCTTCTATTCCTGCTTTCTGGAGAGTTTTTATCATAAATGGATGTTGAATTTTATCAAAGGCCTTCTCTGCATCTATTGAGATAATCATATGGCATTTATTTTTCAATTTGTTAATGTGGTGAATTACA
>SJYX01008005.1:28838-97089 GCA_006410675.1 Oreotragus oreotragus | reverse complement strand
ATATACACAATGGAGTATTACTCAGCCATTAAAAAGAATACATTTGAATCAGTTCTAATAAGATGGATGAAACTGGAACCAATTATACAGAGTGAAGTAAGCCAGAAAGAAAAACACCAATACAGTATACTAACACATATATATGGAATTTAGAAAGATGGTAATGAGGACCCTGCATGCAAGACAGCAAAAAAGATACAGATGTGTAGAGCGGACTTATGGACTCTGAGGGAGAAGGAGAGGGAGAGGGAGAGGGAGGGATGATTTGGGAGAATAGCATTGAAATATGTATACTATCATGTAAGAAATGAATTGCCAGTCTATGTTCAATGCAGGATGCAGGATGCTTGGGGCTGGTGTATGGGGATGATCTGGAGGGAAGATGTGGGGTGGAAGGTGGGAGGGGGGTTCATGTTTGGGAGTTCGTGTAAAAAAATAAATAAATACCAAAAAAAAAAAAAAAAAGTCACCTTAAAATAAAAACAGAAACAAAACAAACTTTCCTGACCCATATCATCCAGCTACTATCTTCTTTTGTTTACTCATTATGATAAAATTTCTTAAAGAGTGGGATTGATAACTCCTTGGGATTGGATACACTTGGGATTTGTTAGGACCAAACAGGCGTGATGACAAGCTTCAGGGAGCCAAGGTAGGCCAAAGCCTCCTTTGCAGAGGAGCTGAGTCATTGCCGGGGAGGAACTGAGATCATCCTCTGCTGGCATCAGGAGTCGACCAATCAGTATACTCCCCGTAGCCTAGTTTCAGCCTATCAGGACGAGGGTAGAAATCCCCAAAGAAAGCCCGTGCGTGCAAAAATTTAGCCAATCAATAAATACCAAGTAACCCTTGCAACCAATCCACCCCTGCCAACTCCCCTGTCTTTGTCCTAAATCTATAAATACTACTGTAACCCCGGGCTCAGGGCTCTTGCTCCACTCCACTGCGTTGGATGTGGCAGGGGCCCTGGCTCGAGTCAGAAATAAATTCCCTTTTTGCTTTTGCATTGCCGTGGATGGCTTGTTTTCTCAGTTTTGGGGACTCGGACTGTGGGCATAACAGGATTGATAACTCCTTATAACCTATGTGTCCTTTTTACAGCCTCTCTCCAGCTTTCTCTGTTCCACTGAAAATGTTCTCCTCAAAATGAGACTGTTTCTTGTAAATCAACCATCACGTTACATTTATCAAGGCATGTTTGTGTTGCTAGCATTTTCCATTCATCGTAGGTTGTGTTTGCTAGTACACTCAGGCCATTCAGGATGAAACACTTTTTACCGACCATTTTGCGTGTAATAGGGTAAACTCTATCTCAGACGGTCATTGTTATTGTTATTAACACTAGTTAGTGTTCTGTAACAGAACAATATTGTTAATACTAGTTATTGTTCTGTAACATGAACCCAGGGGAATATCAGGATCTTAGTCAATGGGGAAATAAATAAACCTTACTTCCACACTCAACTATGCTTTTTACTTAAAGAAAAGAAGAACTCAATGAGGGAAATAAGCACAAGCATTAAAGCATTAGTGCAAATGATATATTTAAGTAGGACACCAATTAAAAAATATAAAGGAAAATATACTTTTGTAGAATTATGATTTGTTTTCTCTGCTCCTTTAGCATTCTCCATTGTTTAGTCTAGCGCAGGTTTTCATTTTGACTTAATTAATTGTTAACTATGAATGTTTCCTTCAACCATCACAAACTATTTACACTTCTTGTTGAAAGTTCTGCTTGGATATATAAACATGTGAGATGTGTATAAGAGACAGGGGCTGGTGTATGGGGATGATCTGGAGGGAAGATGTGGGGTGGAAGGTGGGAGGGGGGTTCATGTTTGGGAGTTCGTGTAAAAAAATAAATAAATACCAAAAAAAAAAAAAAAAAGTCACCTTAAAATAAAAACAGAAACAAAACAAACTTTCCTGACCCATATCATCCAGCTACTATCTTCTTTTGTTTACTCATTATGATAAAATTTCTTAAAGAGTGGGATTGATAACTCCTTGGGATTGGATACACTTGGGATTTGTTAGGACCAAACAGGCGTGATGACAAGCTTCAGGGAGCCAAGGTAGGCCAAAGCCTCCTTTGCAGAGGAGCTGAGTCATTGCCCGGGAGGAACTGAGATCATCCTCTGCTGGCATCAGGAGTCGACCAATCAGTATACTCCCCGTAGCCTAGTTTCAGCCTATCAGGACGAGGGTAGAAATCCCCAAAGAAAGCCCGTGCGTGCAAAAATTTAGCCAATCAATAAATACCAAGTAACCCTTGCAACCAATCCACCCCTGCCAACTCCCCTGTCTTTGTCCTAAATCTATAAATACTACTGTAACCCCGGGCTCAGGGCTCTTGCTCCACTCCACTGCGTTGGATGTGGCAGGGGCCCTGGCTCGAGTCAGAAATAAATTCCCTTTTTGCTTTTGCATTGCCGTGGATGGCTTGTTTTCTCAGTTTTGGGGACTCGGACTGTGGGCATAACAGGATTGATAACTCCTTATAACCTATGTGTCCTTTTTACAGCCTCTCTCCAGCTTTCTCTGTTCCACTGAAAATGTTCTCCTCAAAATGAGACTGTTTCTTGTAAATCAACCATCACGTTACATTTATCAAGGCATGTTTGTGTTGCTAGCATTTTCCATTCATCGTAGGTTGTGTTTGCTAGTACACTCAGGCCATTCAGGATGAAACACTTTTTACCGACCATTTTGCGTGTAATAGGGTAAACTCTATCTCAGACGGTCATTGTTATTGTTATTAACACTAGTTAGTGTTCTGTAACAGAACAATATTGTTAATACTAGTTATTGTTCTGTAACATGAACCCAGGGGAATATCAGGATCTTAGTCAATGGGGAAATAAATAAACCTTACTTCCACACTCAACTATGCTTTTTACTTAAAGAAAAGAAGAACTCAATGAGGGAAATAAGCACAAGCATTAAAGCATTAGTGCAAATGATATATTTAAGTAGGACACCAATTAAAAAATATAAAGGAAAATATACTTTTGTAGAATTATGATTTGTTTTCTCTGCTCCTTTAGCATTCTCCATTGTTTAGTCTAGCGCAGGTTTTCATTTTGACTTAATTAATTGTTAACTATGAATGTTTCCTTCAACCATCACAAACTATTTACACTTCTTGTTGAAAGTTCTGCTTGGATATATAAACATGTGCCCACTATAAGTAAGATTTTTTTTTGAGTGTTCAACAAACAGTCATGAGAAGAAATGGATGTGAATTCATCTAGCTGATTCTTTAGCTAAGCTAAGATCTGTTGACTTTAACTCTGCTTGGATCCACCAAGAGTAAGAACTCTAGCTAGTTTGTTATGGCATTAGAAGCAAGGGTCTTATTCTCCCCTGATCCAAGGTTTTAGTTATTTTGTTGACATTAAATTTAATTTTTATTTTGATCACAATTCCCAGTGGTGCAGTAGAAAAGAATCCACCTGCCAGTGCAGGAGCCTCAAGAGATGTGGGCTTGATCCCTTGCTCGGGAAGATCCCCTGGGTTAGGAAATGGTAACTTAGTCCATGTTCTTGCCTGGGAAATCCCATGGACAGAGGAGCCTGGCAGGCTACAGTCCATGGGGTTGCGAAGAGTCAGACATGACTGAGCACACACATGCACACACAATGTAGTTTGAAAATGCACAGAGCTCACTAGGATAAGAATAGTGTAGTTCACCCACTATATGTCTGCTAGACCTCACTCCTGAAAGCCATCTCCCCATTTTTGTCGTTCCTTTAAATATTTGCCTCTATTTATCTAGATAGCACAGAGTTTCCCTAGTGCCTCAGCAGTAAGAATCTGCTTGCAATTCAGGAGACGCAAGTTCGATCCCTGGATTGGGAAGATCCCCTGCAGATGGCAAGTCACTCCAGTATTCTTGCTTGGGGAATGTCATGGACAGAACAGAGTGCTGGGCTATAGTCCATGGGGTCATAAGAGTTGGACACAATTTAGTAACTAAACCACCACCACATGTAGATAACACACTTATCCGACTGTTTCTGGATTTGTCAGCTTCAAGTCTTACTGATTGATATCCTACAGGGGAAGACAGGACACAGCTCTCTTTCATGCTGCCTCTAGGTCAGTATGTACACTCTCACCATTTTCCACCCACAACTTTCCATTACATTAGGTTGCAATCAGTGAAGTCGCCACTGGTCTCGGTCAGAAGTGTTTGAAAGTTGGCAATTTTACAATCTATAATGACACCACAATTTTAATTAAAAATTCAATATCTATGATAGTCAGGCCATTTGGTGTATTATACTTTCCTTCTATTGAAGAATTTTATCTGTTTGATTGGTTGATTGGTTTTAAAAATATGCTTATTACTAAATGTTCCTCAAGCTCACTCCCAATTTATTGAATCTCCTTTCAACATAGTAAAACAAAGGTAGCATTAGATTTTTATTCCCTCAAAGACATCTTTGTTAGAACCTTTTGTTTTACTCTAGTAGAATAGCTGCTTTCTAGTAACCATCATCCCTGGAATGCCCTTATCTCTTGCTTTGGGGCCTCTGTTTCCTGTATTCATGACTTCCACATTTTTGGCCTGCTCTCTTTGGAGGAGGTCCTGCCTTTTTATGTTTTTGAAAAATGGAGAAAAGGAGGTAACTTTTGGGGAGATCTAGGTAGGCTGCAGTCCATGGGGTCGCTAAGAGTTGGGCATGACTGAGCGACTTCACTTTCACTTTTCACTTTCTTGTTTTGGAGAAGGAAATGGCAACTCACTCCAGTATTCTTGCCTGGAGAATCCCAGGGATGGAAGAGCCTAGTGGGCTGCCGTCTATGAGGTCGCACAGAGTCGGACATGACTGAAGTGACTTAGCAGCAGCAGCAGCAGCAGCAGCAGGTCATTATTATTTGTTAACATTGAATTGACATTTCACTGCCTAAGTTTTTGTGTTATAGTTTTTGAGAGAGAGAAAATCTATAGGATGTGTACATAGATAGAGAGATAGAAAAATAGATAGCTTTATTTTAAGAAATTCTCTTTTAGCTGTGCTTCCCTTGTAGCTCAGTTGGTAAAGAATCTGCCTGCAGTGCGGGAGACCTGGGTTCAATACCTGCGTTGGGAAGATCCCCTGGAGAAGGAAATGGCAACCCACTCCAGTATCCTTGCCTGGAAAATCTCATGGACAGAGGAGCCTGATGGGCTGCAGTCCATGGGATTGCGAAGAGTTGGGCATGACTGAGCGACTAACACTTACTTATTGTGAGAAACAGGCTCATGCAATTATGGAGGTTGGCAAGTTCCTTGATCTGCCAAATGAGATGGCAAGTTGAAGACCCAGAAAAACCAATGGTTTAGTTCCACTATAAGTTCAAAGGCCTGAGAAGCCATTGATGATGTAGTTCCCGTCTGAAGGTCAACAAGTTCAAAACTCAGGAAGAGCTTATGTTTTAATCTGAGTTTAAAGGCAACAAAACAATCAGTGTCCCAATTCAGAGGCTATCACGCAGGAAGAATAGCAGCAGGTCATTATTGTTTGTTAACATTGAATTGACATTTCACTGCCTAAGTTTTTGTGTTATAGTTTTTGAGAGAGAGAAAATCTATAGGATGTGTACATAGATAGAGAGATAGAAAAATAGATAGCTTTATTTTAAGAAATTCTCTTTTAGCTGTGCTTCCCTTGTAGCTCAGTTGGTAAAGAATCTGCCTGCAGTGCGGGAGACCTGGGTTCAATACCTGCGTTGGGAAGATCCCCTGGAGAAGGAAATGGCAACCCACTCCAGTATCCTTGCCTGGAAAATCTCATGGACAGAGGAGCCTGATGGGCTGCAGTCCATGGGATTGCGAAGAGTTGGGCATGACTGAGCGACTAACACTTACTTATTGTGAGAAACAGGCTCATGCAATTATGGAGGTTGGCAAGTTCCTTGATCTGCCAAATGAGATGGCAAGTTGAAGACCCAGAAAAACCAATGGTTTAGTTCCACTATAAGTTCAAAGGCCTGAGAAGCCATTGATGATGTAGTTCCCGTCTGAAGGTCAACAAGTTCAAAACTCAGGAAGAGCTTATGTTTTAATCTGAGTTTAAAGGCAACAAAACAATCAGTGTCCCAATTCAGAGGCTATCACGCAGGAAGAATTCTCCCTTACTCAGGGAAAGGCAGCCATTTTGGTCTATCGAGGCCTTCAGCTGATTGGATAAGGCCCACCCAATCAAGAAGAGCAGTCTACTCAGTTTACCAATGTATATGTTACTTTCATTTTAAAACTTGATCGCAGAAACACACAGGAAGCTGTTTGACTCAATTATCTGGACACTCCACAGTCCAGTCCAATTAACATATAAATTTGCCATGACAGTTGGAAATCATTTTCCCTGAGTAATTTAAAGATTTTTTTTTTTCCATTATCTTCCAGCTTCAAAAATGCTGCTTGAGAAGTCTGATACCTGATTAATTTTTGGATTGGTATGAGGTATGAGGATGGGTTTTTAACACTGGTCATTATTATCAAATGCCATAACTAGGATTTTTATAGGGAGAATCTCTGACATGAATATCTTGAGGTAATTTTTCCTGGGCTGGCCTGATTTCCTGGAGGTTAATCTTTTAGTGTCTTGCCTGAAAGATAAAGGCCTGACATCTACAGGCCTGAGGGCCCAAGAGAATGATTAAAATGTATATTGTCTTATAATCTTGTTTCCAGAACACTACATTTAAACTTCGCATCTTCTTGTTGTTCAATTGCAAATTGTGTCCAACACTTTGTGAGCCCATGGACTGCAGCATGCCAGTCATCCCCGTCCCTCATCATCTCCCAGTGTTTGCCCAAGTTCATGTCTATTGGATCGATGATGCCATCCAACCATTTCATCCTCCATCAGCCCCTTCTCTTCCTGCCCTCAATCTTTCCCAGCATCAGGAGCTTTTCCAATGAGTCGGCTCTTTCCTTTGGGTGGCCAAAGGACTGGAGCTTCAGCTTCAGCATCAATCCTTCCAATGAATATTCAGAGTTGATTTTCGTTAGGACTGACTGGTTTGGTCTCCTTGTAGTCCAAGGGACTCTCAAGAGTCTTCTCCAGCATCACAGTTCAAAAGCATTAATTCTTTGGTGCTCTGCCTTCCTTATGGTCCAACTCTCACATCCATACATGACTGCTGGAAAAGCCATAGCTTTGACTAGATGGACCTTTTTCAGCAAAGAGATGTCTTTGCTTTTTAATACACTGCCAAGAAGTAATCATCTTCTAATGTCATGGTTGCAGTCGCCATCTGCAGTGATTTTAGAGTTCAAGAAGAGATCTGTTACTGCTTCCACATTTTCCCCTTCTATTTGCCATGAAGTGATGGGACTGGATGCAATAATCTTAGTATTTTTTTTTCTTTAATTTTGAGTTTTAAGCAGCTTTTTCACTGTCCTCTTTCACTTTCATCAAGAGGCTCTTTAGTTCCTCTTCACTTTCTGCTGTTAAATTGATATCATCTGCATATCTGAGATTGTTTATATTTCTCCCAGCAATCTTGATTATTGCTTGTAACTCATTCAACCCAGCATTTCGCATGATGCCCTCTGTGTATAAGTTAAATGAACAGGGTGACAATAAATAGCCTTGTTGTGCTCCTTTCTCAGCTTTGAACCAGTTAGTTGTTCCAATTAAAGTTTTAACTGTTGCTTCTTGACAAGCATTACAAGTTTCCCAGGAGACAGGTAAGAGAACCTGGTATTCCCATCTCTTTAAGAGTTTTCTACAGTTTGTTATGATCCACACAGTCAAAGGCTTTAGCGTAGTCAATGAAACAGAAGTAGATGTTTCTCTGGAATTCTCTTGTTTTCTCTATGATCCAGCAAAAGTTGGCAATTTGATCTCTGGTTCCTCTGCCTTTTCTAACCCCAGCTTGAACATCCAGAAGTTCTCGGTTCATATAATGCTAAAACCTAGATTGAAGGATTGTAAACATAACCTTACTAGCATGAGAGATGACTGAATTTGTCCAGTGGGTTGAACATCCTTTAGTACTGCCCTTCTTGGGAATTGGGATGAGGACTGACCTTTCCCAGTCCTTTGGCCACTGCTGCATTTTTCAAATTTCCTGACATATTGAGTGTAGCACTTTAATAGCGCCATCTTTTAGGATTTTAAATAGCTCTGCTGAAATTCCATCACCTCCACTAGCTTTATTGGCAGCAGTGTTTCCTAAGGCCCACTTGATTTCACATTCCAGAATGTCTGGCTCTGGGTGAATGACCACACCGCTGAAGTTATCCAGGTCATTAAGACCTTTTTTGAACAGTTCTTTTGTGTACAGTACTTTGTGTCCTTGTGTGTACAGTGCTTTGTGTCCTTGTGTGCGCAGTGCTTTGTGTCCTTGTGTGCGCAGTGCTTTGTGTTCTTTGTGTGCGCAGTGCTTTGTGTCCTTGTGTGTATTCTTGTCATCTCTTCTAGATCTCTTCTGCTTCTATTAGGTCTGTACCGTTTCTGTCCTTTATCGTGCCCATCTTTGGACTGAAGCACTCCTTTGATATTTCCAGTCCCCTTTATTGTGCCCATCTTTGGACTGAAGCGCTCCTTTGATATTTCCAGTCTTCGTGAAGAGCTCTCTGGTCTCCCCTCTATTTCTTTGCACTGTTTCTTGAAGAAGAGCTTCTCTATCTTTGCTACTCTCCGGAAATCTCCATTTAGTTGGGTGTTCCTTTCTCTTTCTCCCTTGCTTTTCGCTTCTCTTCTTTCCTCAGCTATTTGAATCTTGTCCCCTGGTCCACATAACTTCTGTCTTATATTTCCTAGAGGATAAACCTGTACTTATTTCCAGAGTTGGGATAGTGGAGAGGCTATGGAGATCCAATAACTTTGTGAAAAGATTATCAGTCTGTGTGCCCTTTTCACCTCCACACTTATGCTCACCTCCATGGGCTCCTGAGGATGCTAACTACTGATTCTACAGAGGTACCCTAGTGGAAGCTGACTAGCTCTCATCTCTGTACTAACTTTTAGGTCAATTATTACTCATCCTTCTGTTTCCTAGCTCTTTAAATTCTCTGGCTTATTTCCTTTCCAGCTCTCTTTGTCTGTGTCTTATGCCTTAAAACATTCCTTTCATGTTCTTTTAGTGAACTTTTCAGATGAAGTAGTGCTAAATGTTTGTTCACTCTGCAAATCCCACTTGAAAGCTAGATCTTGCTTCTTTTCTTACCCTCTGGCCAAATGTGATGGGGAGATGAGGAGAACAGACTGGTTCCAAATAGGAAAAGGAGTACGTCAAGGCTGTATATTGTCATCCTGCTTATTTAAGTTATATGCAGAGTACATCATGAGAAACGCTGGACTGGAAGAAACACAAGCTGGAATCAAGATTGCCAGGAGAAATATCAATAACCTCAGATATGCTGATGACACCACCCTTATGGCAGAAAGTAAAGAGGAGCTAAAAAGCCTCTTGACGAAAGTGAAAGAGGAGAGTGAAAAAGTTGGCTTAAAGCTCAACATTCAGCAAATGAAGATCATGGCATTCATGGGAAATAGATGGGCAAACAGTGGAAACAGTGTGAGATTTTATTTTTGGGGGCTCCAAAATCACTGCAGATGGTGATTGCAGCCATGAAATTAAAAGACGCTTACTCCTTGGAAGAAAAGTTATGATCAACCTAGATAGTATATTCAAAGGCAGAGACATTACTTTGCCGACTAAGGTCCGTCTAGTCAAGGCTATGGTTTTTCCTCTGGTCATGTATGGATGTGAGAGTTGGACTGTGAAGAAGGCTGAGCACCGAAGAATTGATGCTTTTGAACTGTGGTGTTGGAGAAGACTCTTGAGAGTCCCTTGGATTGCAAGGAGATCCAACCAGTCCATTCTGAAGGAGATCAACCTTGGGATTTCTTTGGAAGGAATGATGCTAAAGCTGAAATTCCAGTACTTTGGCCACCTCATGCAAAGAGTTGAGTCATTGGAAAAGACTCTGATGCTGGGAGGGATTGGGGGCAGGAGGAGAAGGGGACGACAGAGGATTAGATGGCTGGATGGCATTATTGACTCAATGGACGCGTGTCTGAGTGAACTCCGGGAGTTGGTGATGGACAGAGAGGCCTGGCGTAATGCGAATCATGGGGTCGCAAAGAGTCGGACACGACTGAGCGACTGAACTGAACTGAACTGTGGTGTTTCTAAAATTCAGAGTCACTGTCTTTTTCTCCTGATGCAAATAAATAATTTTTTATTTGAATCACCTGATTAAATTGCTCTGTTCTTTGAGATGGACATTTATGAAAAAAAAAAATCCCAGGTTTACTTATCAAATATTGAACTCTACAATATAACTAGAAACTTTATAAGTAATCTAAAAGTATTTCCTAAACATTCATGATATACAAAACCTTATCTGGCTATATTCTCAAGAATTTTATGATTTGGAATGAAAAATTAGTCTGTGAAGTAAAAAGAAGTCATGAATCAAGATAATGATACAAGCAGTTGTATTAATTTTTACATTTCCACATTCCATATACCCAGAAAAAAAAAAATCCCAGGTTTACTTATCAAATATTGAACTCTACAATATAACTAGAAACTTTATAAGTAATCTAAAAGTATTTCCTAAACATTCATGATATACAAAACCTTATCTGGCTATATTCTCAAGAATTTTATGATTTGGAATGAAAAATTAGTCTGTGAAGTAAAAAGAAGTCATGAATCAAGATAATGATACAAGCAGTTGTATTAATTTTTACATTTCCACATTCCATATACCCAGATGCAAACAGATCATCATTCATGTGACAATGTGATAACCTCTTCCAATTCTGTTCCATTGCAATCCATGAAGGAAGTATACTTTATGATGATTAAGTGCCTTACTTAGTGTGTATTTGTATTCCTGCCTCTTTGGAGGTTTTAAGATTAAAACTGTGTCACCTCGCAGAAATAAGTTAAGTGCAGCCCAATCTGGAAATGATGGTAGGTTTTTAGTGATTGTTTTTATGTAACTAGGTTCTTCGACATAGATGACCTCATATTTCCTAAGGATAATGATTTTATGAAGATAGACCATGTCTTTTGTAATTCTTTTGAATGCCTCTTAGTTTTACAATTTTTGTTTTGAAGCTAGACTTATTTTTATAAGAACAAGAAAAAATAATATTTACTTTGAAAAATGTCGATCATTTTGGACTAACCTTTTATAATACTTTATACTTAACCATTATCGTCTTCCCTGTACTATGAATTCAGACAAATTCAGAAGTGGATTGATTTAACTGTTGATGAGAACACATTGCTATTAGGCAAGCTTTTCTTATTTAAGGAAACGATAATTGGGTCTAGGCTCCTGCACCATAATCACTTGGAAGAGGACTGGTGCTGCTGTCTGTCTTGCTGCTTCACAATCCTTAGGATGCTTCCTTATTGTCCAAGAGTTCAACATCAGCTCCAGCCACCGTTTCCTCATTCCAACCAATGGGAAAGAGGAAGGATAAAGAAAGGGCTGTCTCTGCATGTTGGAAACACTTCCGGGCAGCTACACACGTCCCAGTGGTCAAAGGCTGGTCACCTGGCCACACTTAGCCACAAGGAGTGGTGGAAAACATATCTATTCCAGACAGCCTTGTCTCCAGTAACTACCAGGGTTTCTGTTCTGATGAAGAAAGGGGAAAAAATGGCAGGCCAGAGACAGGAGGGGAAGTGCAGTCTCTTTCACAGGGACACTTAACGTATATCCAGTTTGTGATTCCACACATTTCATAAACTGGCCAACTATAGGACAGCAAGAAGTGGTGACAAGCGGCCCAGATGGTGGGCATTGTGTCAGTGGCAGGATCAACCATTAGATATCTGTTTCATGGGTATAGGTCCTATGCTGGGATCCAGCTTGAACTATATAAATATTCTTAAAAATTACATATTTTAATTATAAAGCAGCTCAAACATGCAGAGAAGTAGGGCACTCATTATACACCACTCAATTTTCATAAAAGTTGTCACATTTACTCTAGCTATCTCTTGTCCATATAAGAAACAGAAGGGCTACCATCTCCTCCATCTCTTTTCCTTTCTTAGTGTTGAATCTTTACCAGGCATGTGGGTTATTTGCATTGAAATAGAACTTATTTCACTCGTGGCATCATGTTGGTGCCATGTGGTGCTAACAGGAGTACAAAAAGCAGTATTTCCTCCAGTGTGATTTTGATCTTAACAAGACACAGTCCAGTAAATGATGGTTGTGTCTATTAAAAATATCATTTTAAGCTTAAAAAGCACTAAAATACTATTTGCACACACATTTGAAGGACATAGCATGTGTAATTTAAACAAAAATGGATACTGATAATAAATATATTTACATATACAGGGAGATGTATATTAAGCAATCTACTTGACTACATTTTTTACTGTTATAAATCACTGCATATCATATTTAAAATCTTCTTTCAACTTAAGAAAATTCTTTAATGGCAGATTTTGTAGTTCTGAATGATGCCGCTATACCCACCTGTCATAAGTTGAGTTCTCTGGAAATATTCTGAGACACCAAGGTTTGCATGCAGGTAGTTTCTCAAAAAATAGGGGAGAGGGAGTTGAACAGAAGGAAGAAATGGACTGAGATGCAGTTGCAGCAAAGGTCTCAGCTAGTCCTCCAAGTGCCCTGGAGCTGGGATGTCTCCAGAGTTGCCCCCTTGCATAGACTAGTGACTGGATGGGAGCTGCTTCTGAGGAAGGAGTGTGATCTTGGGCAAAGGGACTCTCCTCTTCCGAAGGTTATAAGGCCTCGGAGCTGGGTGGGTGGGGGGTATGGAATGCCTGAGGGTCACACCGCCCCCTCCACTTCTGGGTGGGGTACATTCCCAGTTCTTGTACTTTGACCAATCATACACTCACATTTTGCTGTTTTGTTGGCCAGTGCTAAGTCAGTCTAGTGATTCTAAAACAATAATTCACTTCATTTTCATCAATCACACTCGATGTCCAGGGTTCAATGTAATATCAAATTTTGAAAAGAAATCTGGTAAGGGATCTCAGTTTAAGAAACAGATATAAAAGGTGCACTATTTGTGACTAAAGTTAAAAAATATATTAAAGAATTTAATATAAAATCTTCTACTTTTTAGGGGCAAACACTTGATTGTTTTTGGAATCCCTAAAGCATCTTTAAGCAGGCAGCTGAGACTCAGGTCTATCGAAAAAAGCCTGCTTTTGGAATCAGATGTATCCAAAATGGAACACAGTTAGTTACTTGCTGTGTGACTTTGGCAAGTCATACAACCTCTCTGTGCTGCAGTTTTCTAAAACAAAGCAAAGCACTTCTAAGGTTTCTTTGCGTTCCCCCTTTATGGCAGAATACAGCCAGGACCGCCCTTCCAGGGCAGGGAGCCTAAGAACTGTTGTTTCATTGCTAAGTTGTGTCCAAGTCTTTTGTGACTCCAGACACTGTGGCCCACCAGATTCCTCTGCCCGTGAGATTTCCCAGGCAAGAACACTGGAGTGGGTTGGCATTTCCTTCTCCAGGGCATCTTCCAGACCCAGGGATGGAAGCCACATCTCCTGCGTTGGCAGGCAGATTCTTTACTGCTGAGCCACCAGAAAGCCAAGAACTGTTGTAGGTCTGACCAATTTCCTGGCCGTCTGTCAATAGGATTAACTTATCATCGAAGGTTCCTTCATGAGGCAACCCTCACACCAGGAGCGCCCTGGGAAGGTTGTTGAACGTGACTTCATGTCAGGGCCTCCCTGCTGCCAAGCCTGCCTTAGGAAAGACTTAATTTCCTGGCACGAGGGAGCAAGGAAAAGACGGAGAAGGGAAAAGGCAGGTGCCAGCGGCAGGAGGTATAGCTTCTGAGCCTGGGTGCAGCTCCCATTTCAAGCCCAAGGTTTCTGTAATTGGATTATCATTTGCCCCGCGCACACCCTCCTGGCCATCTCCAGCGAGTGGCCCCTTCACTCCATCCATGTGGGGACACAGGCAACTTTAATTAAGATGAAGGGGCAGCTCCGGGAGGCGGGGAGAGTCTGGAGTCTGTTCAGCTCCTGAGCTCCACATGCATGACTCACTGCCCCATACCCCCTACCCAAAGCTGGGGGCTGGTCCTTTCAGACTTGAGTCCCTGCCATCAAGTCCTTTCACACGTATGGTCCCCTTTCTTTCCATGTCTAATTGAGAGAAGATATGCTTTATTTGAAGTGAGAATCCCCCTGTGTCCATGAATGTCCTCTACTCCTGCAAATTACCGCAGAGGGAATCATAAGTCAGGCAGTGCTGACATAAGGCAGTTTAGTGATCTCATAGAGGGGTCCGCTGGGCAAGGAGGAGGGGGCAGGGGATTAGGAAGACTTGGCTGCAGAACCCGGATTTTGAGCTACGTCATCTTTCTCCTCCTCGCTCTGAGCAGGCAGGAGCAGAGCCTCTATCCCCCACCTCCTGGGATGTGGGTCAGGCACTTGCCATGGGAGATATGAAAGGGAGCTCAGCCCATGGAAATCCAGGATCAATCAATCTGTCAGCAAAACCATGGGGTATTTATGGAGCATCTGATATATGAGGGAGGGAAACCCTAGGTGCACTAGGATTCGTTTTCAAATATTCTTTGAAACATTCAGGGGGAAAAAAAAAACACGATCCCTTTAAATGTAGAAAGTAAGTTTCTGACATTGTTAAGAGTGTAACGCTGGCTGGAAAACTGCCCCTGGGTAGTGCAATAAAAGAGACAGCATAAGAGATGCTTTCCGGAAGTAGTCTTTTCATGTGTTCCTTCCTGTATTTATCCTAGGAGTCACAACTGGGTTAGATGTAGTAGCCTCATCCGCATCCCTCTGACCTCTCACCTCAAGACCCCACCCCAACCTATAAATCAAAACTACACTGAGATGTCACCTCACACCTGCCAGAATGGCTTATAATCAAAAAGAACACCAAAACCACATTCTGGTTAGGATGTGGAGAAAAGGGAATGCTTATACGCTGTTGCTGGGAATGCAAATTGGGGAAGCCACTATGGACAAACAGTACAGAGCTCTCTTAAAAACCTAAAAATAGAACTATCATAAAATCCAGCAATTCTACCCCTAGGCATATATTCAGAAAACTCCCCAAAACACTAATTAGAAAAGATACATGCATCCCAATGTTCATAGCAATATTACTTACCTTTGCTAAGGTATGGAAGCAACTTAAGCGTTCATCGGTTGATAAATATATAAAGAAGAAGTGATGTAGATATACAGTGGAATACTGTGTCCTGCTTAGTTGCTCAGTCATGTCCGACTCTTTGCAACCCCATGAACTGTAGCCCGCCAGGCTCTTCTGTCCATGGGGATACTCCAGGCAAGAATACTAGAGGGGGTTGCCATGCCCTCCTCCAGGGGATCTTCCCAACCTAGGGATCCAACCCAGGTCTCCTGCATGGCAGGCAGATTCTACACTGTCTGAGCCACCCGGGAAGCCCACTCAGTATTAAACAGGAAAGAAATTTGCCATTTGCAGACATATGGATGGTATTATGCTAAGTGAAATAATTCAGAAAAAGACAAACGCTGTATGATATCACTTATAGTTCAGTTCAGTTGCTCAGTCGTGTCCGACTCTGCGACCCCATGAATTGCAGCACGCCGGGCCTCCCTGTCCATCACCAGCTCCCGGAGTTTACTCAGACTCGCGTCCATCGAGTCCGTGATGCCATCCAGCCATCTCATCCTCGGTCGTCAGTATAATATCACTTATAAGTGGAATGTAAAAAATGCGACAAACTCCTGAATGTAACAAAACAAAGCAGAGTCGCAGATATGGGGAGCAAACTGGTGGCTACCAGCGGGGAGGGGGAAGGTAGGCACAGGAGTAGAAGGCAAAGGTGTGCGAGCTGTTAGGCACAAAATAAGCTCGAGGGACGTACTGAGCAGCGTGCGGAATATAGCGAATGTCGAAAAGTAATTAGGGATGGGGTGTAACCATCCATGTTTGGGAGCTCATGTACACCCGTGGCAGATTCATGTCAATGTATGCCAAATCCAATACAGTACTGTAAAGTAAAATAAAGTAAAAAAAAAAAAAAATTTGTAATTACTACATTGCACACATGTATGGGGTCGCACAGAGCTGGACACGACTGGAGCGACTTAGCAGCAGCAACATATAATATTGTATCTCAACTATACTTCAGTAAGAAAGAAATTGCCCTACCCAGTCTCAGGGTCCTGCTTCCACCCAGCTCTACCCCCACAACTACAGGCTTTGTCCTGATTTTGTACCTGTCATTCTTTCTCCTGACCAAAGCGAATTCCTTCACTGGTGACAGACTGTGCTGGGCTCCAGGAAAAATGAAAATCCCAGGTAGGGAAGTCCATCTGTCCTCTGGCCCACTGCTTCAGTCCCCAGTGGAGAGGTGACTCCCGAGTAGCTGAAGCCTCCACGATGGAGCGCAGTCAGCACCTGGGCTGGCAGTGGTTGAGAGTCCTTCATGGTGTCATCCACTGAGAAAGTTCTGGGCTGCCAGCCTGGGTCAGAGCTGGCCACCACCTTGCCCTGCCCAAGACTCTGTGGGGCAGGCCTCTGCTGGGACAAGATAGCGGTAAACAGGGCTTTTCCTCCCAACCCAGACCCATCCCTGCCTTGTGGGATGGACAGGCAGAAGCTAGGAGGGACTCGGGACCCCCGTGCGGAGCTGAGAATCTATCCCAGGGATGCAGGACAGCTTGTTTTCCCCCAGTATATGCTCTGCTTGCAAAACAAAAAACCAAAGATAAAGCTATTTAGAATTTAAAGACAGAAACCTCAGCACTATTGTTGTATAACACAGGGAGCTTAAGACCTGGTGCTTGTGATGGCCTGGAGGGGTGGGGTGGGGGTGGTTGGAGGGAAGCTCAAGAGAGAGGGGACATACGGATAATTACTGCTGATCCACGTTGTTGTATGGCAGAAACCAACACGACATTGCAAAACACAGACCCTCCAATTAAAAGCATGTTGATGTATGGCAAAGCCAATACAATATTGCAAAGTAAAAAAAAAAAGCATAAGAAGCATTAAAGTTAAAAGTAAATCCAAACAAGCAAACTAACAAAAACTCCTTTGCTCTCATTGAGAGCAAAGGTCAGGTTTTCAGTTTCTTTGACCAAAGATAAGCTATTTGACAATGTTGAGAATGTCTCCTCTTGGTGTCCGTGGACATCTCTCTTCTGGCCCCTTCTCCTGTGCTCTAGAGACCAGAGGTCTGATAGCAAGATGATGGCAGGGCCATNGACAGCATAAGAGATGCTTTCCGGAAGTAGTCTTTTCATGTGTTCCTTCCTGTATTTATCCTAGGAGTCACAACTGGGTTAGATGTAGTAGCCTCATCCGCATCCCTCTGACCTCTCACCTCAAGACCTCACCCCAACCTATAAATCAAAACTACACTGAGATGTCACCTCACACCTGCCAGAATGGCTTATAATCAAAAAGAACACCAAAACCACATTCTGGTTAGAATGTGGAGAAAAGGGAATGCTTATACGCTGTTGCTGGGAATGCAAATTGGGGAAGCCACTATGGACAAACAGTATAGAGCTCTCTTAAAAACCTAAAAATAGAACTATCATAAAATCCAGCAATTCTACCCCTAGGCATATATTCAGAAAACTCCCCAAAACACTAATTAGAAAAGATACATGCATCCCAATGTTCATAGCAATATTACTTACCTTTGCTAAGGTATGGAAGCAACTTAAGCGTTCATCGGTTGATAAATATATAAAGAAGAAGTGATGTAGATATACAGTGGAATACTGTGTCCTGCTTAGTTGCTCAGTCGTGTCCGACTCTTTGCAACCCCATGGACTGTAGCCCGCCAGGCTCTTCTGTCCATGGGGATACTCCAGGCAAGAATACTAGAGGGGGTTGCCATGCCCTCCTCCAGGGGATCTTCCCAACCTAGGGATCCAACCCAGGTCTCCTGCATGGCAGGCAGATTCTACACTGTCTGAGCCACCCGGGAAGCCCACTCAGTATTAAACAGGAAAGAAATTTGCCATTTGCAGACATATGGATGGTATTATGCTAAGTGAAATAATTCAGAAAAAGACAAACGCTGTATGATATCACTTATAGTTCAGTTCAGTTGCTCAGTCGTGTCCGACTCTGCGACCCCATGAATTGCAGCACGCCGGGCCTCCCTGTCCATCACCAGCTCCCGGAGTTTACTCAGACTCGCGTCCATCGAGTCCGTGATGCCATCCAGCCATCTCATCCTCGGTCGTCAGTATAATATCACTTATAAGTGGAATGTAAAAAATGCGACAAACTCCTGAATGTAACAAAACAAAGCAGAGTCGCAGATATGGGGAGCAAACTGGTGGCTACCAGCGGGGAGGGGGAAGGTAGGCACAGGAGTAGAAGGCAAAGGTGTGCGAGCTGTTAGGCACAAAATAAGCTCGAGGGACGTACTGAGCAGCGTGCGGAATATAGCGAATGTCGAAAAGTAATTAGGGATGGGGTGTAACCATCCATGTTTGGGAGCTCATGTACACCCGTGGCAGATTCATGTCAATGTATGCCAAATCCAATACAGTACTGTAAAGTAAAATAAAGTAAAAAAAAAAAAAAATTTGTAATTACTACATTGCACACATGTATGGGGTCGCACAGAGCTGGACACGACTGGAGCGACTTAGCAGCAGCAACATATAATATTGTATCTCAACTATACTTCAGTAAGAAAGAAATTGCCCTACCCAGTCTCAGGGTCCTGCTTCCACCCAGCTCTACCCCCACAACTACAGGCTTTGTCCTGATTTTGTACCTGTCATTCTTTCTCCTGACCAAAGCGAATTCCTTCACTGGTGACAGACTGTGCTGGGCTCCAGGAAAAATGAAAATCCCAGGTAGGGAAGTCCATCTGTCCTCTGGCCCACTGCTTCAGTCCCCAGTGGAGAGGTGACTCCCGAGTAGCTGAAGCCTCCACGATGGAGCGCAGTCAGCACCTGGGCTGGCAGTGGTTGAGAGTCCTTCATGGCGTCATCCACTGAGAAAGTTCTGGGCTGCCAGCCTGGGTCAGAGCTGGCCACCACCTTGCCCTGCCCAAGACTCTGTGGGGCAGGCCTCTGCTGGGACAAGATAGCGGTAAACAGGGCTTTTCCTCCCAACCCAGACCCATCCCTGCCTTGTGGGATGGACAGGCAGAAGCTAGGAGGGACTCGGGACCCCCGTGCGGAGCTGAGAATCTATCCCAGGGATGCAGGACAGCTTGTTTTCCCCCAGTATATGCTCTGCTTGCAAAACAAAAAACCAAAGATAAAGCTATTTAGAATTTAAAGACAGAAACCTCAGCACTATTGTTGTATAACACAGGGAGCTTAAGACCTGGTGCTTGTGATGGCCTGGAGGGGTGGGGTGGGGGTGGTTGGAGGGAAGCTCAAGAGAGAGGGGACATACGGATAATTACTGCTGATCCACGTTGTTGTATGGCAGAAACCAACACGACATTGCAAAACACAGACCCTCCAATTAAAAGCATGTTGATGTATGGCAAAGCCAATACAATATTGCAAAGTAAAAAAAAAAAGCATAAGAAGCATTAAAGTTAAAAGTAAATCCAAACAAGCAAACTAACAAAAACTCCTTTGCTCTCATTGAGAGCAAAGGTCAGGTTTTCAGTTTCTTTGACCAAAGATAAGCTATTTGACAATGTTGAGAATGTCTCCTCTTGGTGTCCATGGACATCTCTCTTCTGGCCCCTTCTCCTGTGCTCTAGAGACCAGAGGTCTGATAGCAAGATGATGGCAGGGCCATGCACCCCCTGAAGCCTCTAGAGTGAGATCATACCTTGCTTTTCCAGCTTCTGCGGCCCCAGGCATTCACTGGCTGTGAGAGCATCACTCCAATCTCTGTCTTCACAGGGCCATCTTCTCTCTGCATATCCCTCTGTCTTTACATTATTTTATGTGGATTCCAGTCTATTAGATCAGACACCCACTCTACCTTAGTATGACCTCATTTATACACTTTGCAACCCTGTGAACTGTAGCCCACCAGGCTCCTCTGTCCATGGGATTTTCTAGGCAAGAATATTGGAGTGGGCTGCCATGCCCTACTCAAGGGAGTTCTCCCGACCCAGGGATCCAACCCATGTCTCTTACATCTCCTGCATTGGCAGATGGATTCTTTACCATTAGCACCATCTGGTAAACCCAGTATGACCTCAGATTACTTTAAATTACATCTGTAATGACCTTATTTCCCAATAAGGTTACATTCTGAAAAACTGGAGGTTCGGTCTTCAATCTATCTGTTTTTAGAGATTAACATTCAAGCCATAACATGTAAAAGTAAAGTGATACTGATTAAACAATGTACATCATTTAATTTCTCCAGCCTGTTTATTCATTTATATAATGGCTAGAATGATACTTGCATTTCTTACCCTGTGTCTAAAGAACCTATTAATAGTGGATGTAGAAACCATTAGGAACTCAAGTCCTTCACTGGAAGTACTGTTGCTGAAGCTGAAGCCCCAGTACTATGGCCATTTGATTAGAACAGCCAGTGCATTGAAAAAGACCCTGATGCTGGGGAAGATTGAAGGCAGGAGGAGAAGAAAGCAACAGAGTATGAGGTGGTAGGATGGCATCACCAACTCAATGGACACGGGTTTGAGCAAACTCCAGAAGATAGTGAAGGGGAGCCCAGTGTGCTGCCATCCATGTGGTCATAAAGAGTCAGTCATGACTGAGGGACAGAACAACAGCAAGGAACTCAAGCACACTTTGCAAGTATGAGGGTTTATCTTGATTATGATCTGATCCACTTTTATAGTTTTGTGATTGCTGGGCTGGGCATTCTCAGACACGCTGTGCCTCTCCTCTCAGTTTGGAAGGCGTGGCTTAGGGACTGAAGCACAATTGCTTCTTCAGAATGTCTTGGCAACACCATGTTTCCTAATTCTGATTACGTTTTCTCATCCAGCAGGTACTGCAGGACTGTGAAACGGGGTGAGATTTTATGCCACGTGGAAGCACACATTAGAGGGGCGGCAGGAAAGGTGATCAGAGGGACCATGGCTCCAGGAAGTCAGGGAATACAGGAGCTGGAGCCCACTGGCTCCCTGCCCTCACCACCGCCTGCTCTCACAACTCAAGTCACTTGACCATCCAGTCCTAGTTCTGATCCTTGGAAGTGTCAGACCCTTGGGCAATCAAATTTGAGCTGCTTTAAGAGCCTACATTGGGCTTTCCAGGTGGCTAAGTGGTAAAGAATCCACCTGCCAATGCAGAAGATGCAAGAGACGTGAGTTCAATCCCTGGGTCAGGAAAATCCCCTGGAGTAGGAAATGGCAACCCACTCCCACTCTTGCCTGGGAAATCCAGACTAGTTTTATCAGCCGCAGAGGCCACAGCTTGCTCACTTTGGCTCCTGAGCAGTCTATGTAGTGCAGCAACATCCATCCAGAGTTACCCATGGAGCAATAAACAAAGGTATTCTGAGAGGATAAAGCTCTCTCCACAAGCAATTCTGTGGGGAAGCACAGCTTTCCCGGCTTGTATCACTCAACTGAGTCACTCAAGGTCTTAATCCTGGTTTCCTTTTCTGTAAAACAGAAATTCTCTAACTGTAGCAGAGCTTATATGATAAGGAACAAATGGGATCAAGGACACTAGATATTTTTAGAGTCTGTGGCATGCATAACAGTGGTGATTCAAAGGCAAAGAACCTGCCCGCCAACACAGGAGATGGAGGTTTGATTTCTGAGTTGGGAAGATCCCCTGGAGAAGGAAATGGCAACCCACTCTAATATTCTTGCCTGGAGAATCCCATGGGCAGAAGGAACCTCGCAGGCTACTGTTCACGGGGTTGTGAAAGAGCTGGACACGACTTAGCGAGTAAACAACCAAGAACAAAGCATGCATGGGCGTATGTGCACACACACAAGTTCACCGGTCTGTGGACCTGCACATACAAAGCAATATAGTCATCACTTTTAAAAGAGCCAAGTGGAAATAAAGCTGCTTGTCCAGCACTCTTCTCCCCATGTCTAATCCCTTTATTCCTCATCGTTTAAGACCATCTTTCTGCTGCTGACCTGTTCTCATATGTAAATATGCTCTCTAGTACAACTGGGTTTTTAGTTGGCTTAATACAAGGAGTACTCTTCTGTGGCCTGAGCTGCTTAGTGATGGAGTGGAATGCCTCACAAAATGGCCATTATTATAAGGGATGTGTTAGCAAGAGCCTGGATAACCACTTGGCAGAAATGTCCACTTTTAGTTATTTATTTGACAAATATTTACTGTACATTCACTATATGCCAGGCATTGTATTAAGCACTGCAGAAACAAAAACAAATAAAACCTGTGGGTCTAAATGTCTGGCTGGAATTTTAGACTGGGGCTGTAGCTGACTGCAACCCACAGCAGTATCCTTGCCTGGAGAATCCCCATGGACAGCGGAGCTTGGCGGGCTACAGTCCATAGGGTCACAAAGAGACAGACACGACTGAAGGGCCGACTAAGCACGTACAGCACATAGCTAACGGCTCAGCACACGTCATACTGTTTCTCACTCCTGCGGCTGTTTATATGTTTTTTTCCTGCCTTATTCTGTTTATAGCTTAGTGCAGCCATCCCTCTCCCTAGAAAGAGATACCTAAATTGCACTGGTTTGGGTTCAGTCCCTTTTCCGTGTGTGCCCCGAGTACATGGTTTTATCACTGTGGTTTATGATTCTTGATATGCTGTAGATTTTTTGTGGTCCATTGGGATGATATTTTACTAATCTTAGTGTCTCAGCAGCTAGCAACAATGCCTGATATAGGGTGGATACAACTGTATTTGTTAATTAAAAGTGAAATGAGGACACATTTGCCCAGATGATGACCAGATTAGGAGGGTTATTTTCTTTTATCCTTATGGCATCCCACTTTTTAAAAAGTTTCTCTTCCTTTAAGTAATTTCTTAAATGATAAAATCAACATACATTCCAGGTGGCTCAGTGGTAAAGAATCTGCCTGTCAATGCAGGAGATGCAGGACACATGGGTTTGATCCCTGGGTTGGGAAGATCCCTTGGAGGAGTAAATGGCAACACAGTCCAATATTTTTACCTGGAGAATCCCATGGGCAGAGGAACCTGGAAGGCTACTGTCCGTGGGGTTGCAAAGAGTCAGACACAACTGAGCAACTGAATATGCATGTACATTCCCTAGAGAAGATTTGGAAAATCCAAAGTAAGGAGATGATTAAGAAAATGAAAATAGACTTGTAGTTCCCTAAACACACTGAAAACATTTCTTTCTGACTATACTTTAAAATATTTTTTGTACATTGGTTTTTTAAAAAACTATTACATATTAATTAATGTAGGCTATATGATATAATAGAGAAATCTTCAATAGGTTGGCACAATAATTTGTATTTTTTTCTTCTCCTTTATGTAGAGTTGAAATTAGTGTTTCTGACTGGAAGATATTTCTGACTGGAGGGTGTCTTTCCTCCCAGTGATGATTCAGAGGCTCCTGCCATCTTGTGGCTCTGCCATCTTTGATCCAGGGCTTCCAGGAGTGTTGACTTGAAGAAAAAGTACTGGGAGATCGTCAAGGGAACTTCTTACCAGAAGACATGGAAGTAGCCATGACACTTTCTCATTGTCTAGAACTTAGTTATAAGTTAGTAATCTTAAGTAATAAGTTAGTAATAATGGTCACTGCTAAGTCCAAGAATGTCTATGTAATGGAGTATGGTTGAGAGCCCAGAAGGAAAAGGACATGCATTTGATGAACTTTTAGCAGCAAATTCAAATACTTCTCTAAATACATATTTTATAGGCTATATTTTTAGTAAAAGTAATCTAAGCCTTGTCTCATTTTATTACATAATCCTTCTAAAAGGGGGTAAATATTATGTTCCTGATGTTACAGATGAAGAATGGGAGGTGAAGCCACTTGCTCGAGGCCCCTCACCCAGTGTGTGGCAGAACCTGTCCTCAACTCTCATCTTCAGACTTTTCTCGCAGCGCTTTGGGATGACGTGCCTTCTGAACTGCAAAGAGAATGGGGATGAGAAAACCACTGCCATGATAGAAACCAAGAAGATAATTTAGAGACTATCTTAAAGCTTGACTGGGTAAGGAGACCACTGATCGGATATCTCAAGACATTTTGTATACATAAGAGAGAGAAAATAAACCAAAAAACTCCCAGCAAAAATGCACTATGGAGGAGGCTTGTGGGCTGCAAGTGCTCAGAGTGTTCATCACTTATAATAAGTGGTTGGTTTGGCCCATAGCCACTGTTCTTTGAGTTAGCGTTGACCCTTGACAACTTAGATGACTTATTGGCAACATGCAAGACCCATGCCTGAGATTTCCAAGGAAAGAGAATTGGCTTTGCTTGTTTGTGAATGACAGCACTGACTCTTGGAACCAAGCAAATGTTTTGTTAGGCTGACTATTTCTCTTTCTCACAATATCCCATTGAGGGTCATGGGTTCTTGACATGTGAAAATACCTGGGAACATTCAGAATTCAAGTAATATGTATTTGCTGCATTCTGTACATACATAAGGGTTGTGGAAGCTGGGAACATGTTTGTCAATACACATTGCAAAGCTGCATTCTGCCTGTAAAATGATCTCTAGATGTGATATATGTATATTGAGTGCCCTGCTGTGACTAAGAGCTATCTAAAAAAGGAAAAATATAGCCACCTCCTGAAGCATGTATAAATTGCTTTTTTAGACCCTATAAAATTTTAGCTCACACCAAACATAGAACTTCATTCATCACCCTACAAGTGAGGACTGCCAAGGGAAGCCAGCTCTTCCTGAGTCGAAAGTGGCAACACTCCAGGATTGGCAGAAATCAAATGAATCATTTCCTGCTTTTAGTTTTAGATAAATACTCAGAAAAGATTGTCTAGATTATGATCCAAAAGCCATTTTTCATAACTCTGAGGACCGCGAATCCTTAAGAACTTCGTGTGGATGCCCCCTTTTCTAATTAACTCATTGCATAGTATTGAAGAGATGGTAGATAAATCCCCTGAGTCCACGTTAAACTTTTTACTGCAGTGAAGGCACGTGATCTCAGTGTGGAGACTATACGAAGCGGGTCTTTTTCTTTCTGTATTGTGATGTTGTGACACTGGGGCTTGGACCCTGAAGGGACTGTCCCTTCCTTCCAGATATAGGAAGCAACTCGCTTGGGAGGGCATTTTCATATGCAAATTGACTGATCTAGAGCATGTATCCCCAGTCACCTCCTCTATAGGATCTCATACTCTGGTCCATTTTCTACCTGCCTACTCACTCCAGAGCCAGGTCCAGACAACTAAGGACAGCACCTATGACCCAGGTCAATCCTGAACCTGCTTACTCTGCCTCACCTGTTCATGTCTGTGGAAATCACAACACAGGCTGTTCCATGTGTTTCTCTGTCTCTGTCTCCTGCCCAGACCTGGTGCTCCCCTGGAGGCCCATGCTATGGCATGCCCCCTCCTCTTCAGATCTGTGATGGCCTCAGACTGTCTTTACAATGGCAGTTGTTTCCATATCTGTTGGTCTCACCATACCTAAATCATAATAAAATCTACATTGCAAAACAATGAGGTGAAAGAGCATAAAAACAGGAATCAAGAAGTTGGGCTCCAGCCCTGATACTATAGCTACTTTCCAGGGAGGTCTTGAATAAGTCTTCTAATTTCTCTGGGCCTCAGTTTTCTCATCTCTAAAATGAAGTCCCTGGATTCTCTGGATGAATCCTAAAGTTTCTTTTAAATGTCCAGATCCTGTGAATTTATTCTTTTAACATGTGGTAGGCTATTTATTACACAGACTTGCCAATGATGTGATTTCTTCATGGGAGCATTTACTGAGTACCTGCCATTTCACTGGCACCAAGTTGGGTCCAAAGATGGATAAGGTTAAAATCCTGCTTTTGAATGCATCATGCTACTTTCACACCTATAGAGTTCCAAGAAACAGGCCTGCTGGCTCCCCTGAGAAGACCTGCTATGCCCCAAAGGCACTGGAAAGCACACATGTTAAAAGATTAAACATCAGCTGAGAAAATACAGAATTAGCCTTGAATATATAGACTAGATATGATGATGAAATACCCTCAACTTCCTTTTTCCATTGCGTGTACGCAAACATTCATAAGCTGCATAGTCACATAAGAGTTACAGGGTGTCATTTGGCCTCAGAGGTTTCCATTTTGCCAAGTTTCTTTCTGATTTTGGGGGTTCTTAATGACTGAGTCTCTATAGTTGTACTCATTGCTCAGGCATTCCAGTTTCCTTAGGGAGATGCTTTTCATATTGATAGTACCTCCTGCCTATTGCTTCCACAAAGTATCATATGTTCTTTCAGCACTGTATTGGAGAAGATTTTCTGGGATTTCTGGTTTCTGAGGTTTTTTTTTGGCAAGAGGAGAACACATTCCATTCTGAATTCCACTTTTCAGAGTTTTCATCCATTGCATTCACCTCCTCCTGGGTTTATGTTTTCTTTATCTTCTGTGGCCTCCCCACTGGCAATAGCCACAGTTAAAACTTTCTATTGCTCCCTCACTGGGATTTTGCTGTTTCTTCTTTTCAGGTATACTTTCCTATGCCTCTAGCAGGGATAATATTTTCAAAAAATATTACAACAAGGTATTTTTCCTTCCCCATAAACTATGTTGCCTAGCAATTCCCTCTGCTCAATGAATCAATGCCATTCATTGCTTTGGGGAGATTGTGGCTACCAACTAGAACAAAGAATTCATTGCTTAATTTTGAGTTTCATACTAGATTTTTTTAAAGTGCACAGAGAGATAATAGTCTTGACAGCCTACCTTTCATGGAGAGAGATTTTTTTCTTTCCTTTACTATAAATTCCCCAAACTACCATTGACATATAAAAAAAACAAGGCTGAGTGTCTGAGCTATATTCGCCCTTAGCCATCAGGTAGAGAAGACAGGGCAGAATATGTAAGTTTGTTTCAACGTGCGCCCTCAGCGGTCTCTGACTCTTTGCGACCCTGTGGACTGTAGCCCACCAGTCTTCTCTGTCCATGGGATTCTCCAGACTAGAATACCAGAGTAGGTTGCCATGTCCTCCTCCAAGGAATCCTCCTAACCCAAGGATCGAACCTGTGTCCCTTGTATTTCTTGCTTTGTGCAGGGAAGCTCCAAGTTGGTTTCAAAGGAAGAGAAAAAATTATGCTGATGTGGGGAGGAGAAGCAAGAGGCGAGGATGAAGATACTCCCTGGGGCTTGTTGAAAGCAGAACCACAGTGTGCACTCTCTGAATCTCCACTCATATTGGTGAAGGTGAACATGCTGGGTGAATCACTGATAGGCTGAGAGAGAAGCTCAAAAGGCAGAAGGCTTGTTTCAATTTCCATTTCAACTTCTGGAAGGCAACTGTTTAACTGTCCAACATGCATGAAAAGCGACTGCAGTCAAGCAACAGTGGGGCTTGGCTGAGGGCCGAGGGGGAATTCTGGAAGTTCCACGGTGACCCTCTGTAGGATGGGGAAGGTGGGAGGAAGTGAGAGAGACTAGAGGTTCTTGTAGGCACGGGCACAGTGCTCTGTAGGAGCCGTGGGATGGAAGAGCCCAGATAACCCAGTGGAGTAGATAAAGCAGTGGGTCAGAGGGTCCAGCTTGCCAGCGAGGACAGAGACGGGGAGCATGTCACCAGTGGAGAGTGGGAGAGCTTCCCAGGGCAGTCACTCCAGAGAAAAGTGGAACAGTGAAGTTGCTCAGTCGTGTCCAACTCTTCGTGACCCCATGGACTGCAGCCCACCAGGCTCCTCCGTCCATGGGATTTTCCAGGCAAGAATACTGGAGTGGGTTGCAGCAGGAATTTCCCCTGCAGAAGCTCTGAAGGCAGAAGCCAGGGGTCAGAATTTCNGACCCCATGGACTGCAGCCCACCAGGCTCCTCCGTCCATGGGATTTTCCAGGCAAGAATACTGGAGTGGGTTGCAGCAGGAATTTCCCCTGCAGAAGCTCTGAAGGCAGAAGCCAGGGGTCAGAATTTCAAATAACCTTGAACCAGAAAGTCTGAACTCCCCTTAAACTAGAGGTTAGTCAACGAAGGGTGGCAACACAGAGCCCAAACCCCTCTCTCCTGCTTTCATAGTTTTACAAAAGTTCCTAGGCATCCATCTATATGGAGAGGTGGGAGAAGCAGAAAAGCTCTGAGAGTGTGGCACTAAAAGTCAGCATTTACCCCAAAAGGTTCAAGTTTACCTACATGATACCTGTCTTATGTTCATTAATTGACTATCACTTGTAGCATAAATACTTCTTAAAAAAAAATCTTGTATTTAGTGAAAGACAAGAGTCTGAAAAAGCGTGTGGAAATACACATCCATCCTTATAATTGCAATGAGGCCATATAGTCCAAGGGCATCGTTCTACAGGCATGAAAAGCTATAGGCATGACTTGATATCTATGCTTTAACAAGTCTTCCAGGTGATCTTGGACAACAATGTTTTAAAAATTCACTATATTATCTGTAATCAGCAATGTATACAGGAATTCATCTATTTTCTTAAGGGTCATAAAGAAGATTCATTTACATACCTTTAAAACAGAGCTATGACTGCCTGTAAAATTAGGTAGATAAAAAGAGCATTTCTATGTCTAGTCTTTTCCTCAAAACCTACTGAAAACCATAAAAGAAGGTAAAACAGAGGAAAAAAATGCAAGCTTAAGTGGAAGCATATAGACTAACTGCTGGGAAATGTGGATGGGGTCAAAGAAGGGTCCTGAGCTAAGGGAGACACATCCATTCTCACAATTTGAGCAAGAGAAAGATTCCCCCAGAGGTCAGTGTCAAGGCCTTGGAAAGTCCAGCCAATGAATTTCTCACTGGTGCAATGCGCTGCAGGGCTGTAGATGGAGGAGGTCCCTGTTTGATTCTAATGAAACAGCAGGGAATAAAACAGACAAAAGCCAAGGCACTCATGACCTAGTTAGAAGAGAGAGACAGGAAAATAAATTAATAAATATACTTTGCTGACAAAGGTCCACATAGTCAAGGCTATAGTCTTCCCAGTGGTCACATATGGTTGTGAGAGCTGGACCCTAAAGAAGGCAGAATGCCAAAAAAATTATGCCTTCAAACTGTGATGCTAGAGAAGACTCCTGAAAGTCCCTTTGACAGCAAAGAAATCAAACCAGTCAATCTTAAGGGAAATCAACCCTGAATACTTGTTGGAAGGACTGATGATGAAGCTCGAGTATTTTGATCATCTGACTCAAACAGCTGACTCACTGGAAAAGTCCTTGATGTTGTGAAAGACTGAAGGCAGAAAGAGAAGAGGGCTGTCAGAGGATGAAATGGCTGGATGGCATCACTGATGCAATGAACATGAACCTGGGCAAACTTCAGGAGATGGAGAGGAACAGGGAGGCTTGGCGTGCTGCAGTCCATGGGTTGTGAAGAGCTGGAGATGACTGGGTGCCTGAACGACAGCAATACATAATTAGCTGCTTAGTTGTGTCCCACTCTTTGTGACCCCATGGATTGTAGCCCACCAGGCTCTTCCTCTCTCCATGGAATTCTCCAAAGATTCTCCAAGGATACTGGAGTGAGTTGCCATTTCCTTCTCCAGAGGATCTTCCCGGCCCAGGGACTGAAACTCCTTCATTGCAGGCAGATTCTTTACCATATGAGCCACCAGGGTGGCTTAGAAAACAAGAAATGAGATGGAGAAAAGTAAACCAGAGAAGGAAGATAGGGAGTATTAAGGGTACATGTGTGCACCTGTTCAGCCGTGTCTGACTCTTTGTGGCTCCATGGTCTATAGCACGCCAGGCTCCTCTGTCCATGGAATTTTCCAGGCAAGAATACTGGAGGGGGTTTTCATTTCCTACTCCAATTAATGGTGAAGCATTGCCAAAATTGTACATGGGATAATTAGTAACATTATCTTAGTCTGTTTGGGCTGCTATATCAAAATACTAGAAACTGGGTCACTTTTACATAAGGGGAACTTGTTTCTCATACTGCTGGAGACTGGATGTTCAAGATCAAGGTGCTGGCAGGAAAGAGTGAGGGTCTTCGTCTGGGTCACAGTCTTCTTGTATCCCCCAGGGCTTTTTCAGGAGCCCTGATTTTATTCACAAGGCCCCGCTCTCATGATCTAAGCTCCTCCCAAAGCTCCCTCCTGCCTTCAATACTATCACATGGTTAAGATTGCAGCATATACATTTTAGAGGAACAAAAGATTCAGACCATAGCAGATGTCTTCACTTAACAAGATATTATTTTAAAAAAGACTAGAAGAAGATGGGAAACATCTGGGAAATGAGCATTTCCGCAGGAATGAACAGCATGTGCAAATGGCCTGTGGTGCCTGTGCATATGCCTCCTGTGCAGAGGCTACAAGGAGGCCAGTGGGGCCAGGTGGTCTGAGCAAGGAGGACAGGGTCAGAGTGAGCCACAGGAATGAAGAGAGAAGGTCCTGTAGGCACTGCAGCTCACTAAGGGCTTTGACAGGTATTGAGTGACCTGGAGTCTCTAGATGGTTCTGAGCAGAGATGGACGTGATATAGTTACAAGGTTGAGAAGAGAAGGTAGAGACTGCTTCAGAGACCGCTGCAACAATCCAGGTGAGAGACAATGGCATAAGCAGAGAAGGTGATGAGAAGGGATCAGATTCCGGATATTCAGTCTCACCATCAGTTCAGTTCATTTCAGCCGCTCAGTCTTGTCTGACCCTTTGTGACCCCATGGACTGCAGCACACCAGGCTTCTCTATCCATCACTAACTCCCGGAGTTTACTCAAACTCATGTCCATTGAGTTGGTGATGCCATCTAACCATCTCATCCTCTGTCATCCCCTTCTCCTCTTTAATCTTTCCCAGCATCAGAGTCTTTTCCAATGAGTCAGTTCTTCACATCAGGTGGCCAAAGTATTGGAGTTTCAGCTTCAGCATCAGTCCTTCCAATAAGTATTCAGGACTGATTTCCTTTAGGATGGACTGGTTGGATCTCCTTGCTGTCTAAGGGACTCTCAAGAGTCTTCTCCAAAACCTTACAGTAAGTCTCACTTTACAGTGTGAATATTCAGTATACAAATAACACTATAAAAGCTCTTGATAAAGAATCTCATTTTTTAAATGTGTTGTGAGTAGTGATATTGACACATTACATTTCAGGCAAAGGCAGCTAAATATTTACTCAGCCAACAGTCTCTAATCAAGATTGACCTTCATGTGTAGGAACAAAAGAGAGGAGTTAAGGATGGATCCAAGGTTTGCACACTGAAAGAATGGAGTTGACATCAAGTGAGACAGAAAGGGCTATAAAAGGAAGAGGGGGAACGTGGACATGGAGGTACCATAGGGCCTCAATTATGGAAGTGTTGGGTCTCAAACATAGATAGATGGGTGGGAAGATAGTTAGCTAGATAGATTAAGATATATGTTGAGAGGATGGTTGGATAAGTAGTCTAGAGTTAAGGGGATTAGTTTAAACTAGAGACATAAATCTTGATGTCATCAAGTTTAGATTAAAGCTATGAATCTGGATGGAAGTAGAGTAGAGAAAAGCAACTTTTAATGAGCCTTGGTGAAGAAGTTGGGAAGATACAGAGGAGATAGCAAAACTAGAGCTACCATATTATCCAGCAATCTCACTCCTGGGCATATATCAGGAGAGAACAGTAATTTGAAAGGATGCATGGATCCCACTGTTCATCGCAGCACTAATTACAATAGTCAGAACATGGAGAAAACCTAAATGTCCCTCAAGAGAGGAATGGACGAAGAAGATGGTGTATGTGTGTTTGTGTGTGTGGATATAGATATATATGTATATACAGAAAAAAATATATATACTTGCAAAAAAATGAATGGACCTAGAGATTTTCATATAGAGTGAAGTAATTTAGAAAGAGAAAGACAAATATTATATAACATTGATTATACATGGAATCTAGGAAAATGGTACAAATGTATTTATTTGAAAAACAGAAATAGAGTTATTTCTAGAAGACATAGAAGATAAACATGGTTATGAAGCGGGGAAGGGAGATGGGATGAAATGGGAGGCTGGGATTGACATCTGTACACTGCTGTGNAAAGAGAAAGACAAATATTATATAACATTGATTATACATGGAATCTAGGAAAATGGTACAAATGTATTTATTTGAAAAACAGAAATAGAGTTATTTCTAGAAGACATAGAAGATAAACATGGTTATGAAGCGGGGAAGGGAGATGGGATGAAATGGGAGGCTGGGATTGACATCTGTACACTGCTGTGTATAAACTGACGATGACCTACTGTGTAGCACAGGGAACTCTGCTCAGTGCTTGTGGTGATCTAAATGGGAAGGGAATCTAAAAAAGAGGAGATATGGGTATATGTATGGCCGTCACTTTGCTGTACAGCAGAAACTAACACCATACTGTCAAGCACGTATACTCCAACATAAATAAGTAAAAAGAGACAGCAAATGAGACCAGGGAGCTGCAGCTGGTGAGGCAGGAGGAAGTCACAGGAATATGGGAGACACGGAGGGAAGATGGCTCCAGAAGACGGGAGTGCCCAATGGTGTGGATGGGTCAAGAAAGCCAAGGACTGAGATTTAAGCATCAGACCTAACAATCAGGAGAACAGATGACACTGTGCTCAGAAGTCGCTCAGTCGTGTCTGACTCTTTGCAACCATGTGGACTGTAGCCTACCAGGCTCCTCCATCCATGGGATTCCCCAGGCAAGAATACTGGAGTAGGTTGCCATTTCCTTCTCTGGGGGACCTTCCCAACCCAGGGATCGAACCCGGGTCTCCCACACTGCAGGCAAACGCTTTACCATCTGAGCCAGCAGTGAAGCTTGATGACACTTCAACAGGTTCTATTTGGAGAGAGAGTTGAGGGTGAAAGTGGACTGAAGTAAAGATTATGAAAGTGTGTCACTCAGTCATGTCTGACTTTTTGAAACCCCAGGGACAGTAGCCCACCAGGTTCCTCTGTCCATGGGATTCTCTAAGCTAGAATGCTGGAGTGGGTTGCCATTTCCTCCTCCAGGAAAGACTATGAGGACATACTCAAAAGAGTACAAATGCTCCGATTCTATTTATATGACATTCTAGAAAAGGTACGTCTATAGAGACAGATCACTGGTTGCTATCCTAGGGGCAGGGGGGAGAGGTGACTGCAAAGGGGAATTTTGGGAGGTGATGGAGCTACTATATATCTTGATATGGTAATAGTTATACAGTTATCCCCATATGCCAAACTCACAGAAGGGCACCCCCCAAAAGTGAATTTTTCTGTGTGTTATTTATAAATTATTATAAATTATAAATAAGAGATAACATGAATGGTCATAAAAAAAGATAACAGAATAAATACTGAGGTATGCATGTCTTTTTCAATGATTATTTCCTGAGGGTATATGGGCAGGAGTGGGATCGCTAGATCATATGGCAGTTTTATTCCTAGTTTTTAAGAAAATCTCCATATTGCTCTCCATAAACCATCACAATATTGTAATTATCCTCCAATTAAAAATAAAATTAAAAAAAGATAGCAGAAGTAGAGAACCTAGAAAGAGCGAGCACAGACACCTCTTTAAAGGGTTTTGCTCTAAAGATGAGCAGAGAACTGAGGTCAAAGCATGGAAAGAAAGGAAGTACATTCAAGGCTGGTTTTCTTTCAGTTAGAAAAAGGAAGCCTGTGGAGGAATTTGAAGTCAATGGGAATAAGCCAATAAAGACAAGGCTTTGATGATGTGGGAGAGAGGAGGGACTTGCTAGAGTGATGTCCTTGCTCAGTTCAGTTCAGTTCAGTTTCTCAGTCATGTCCAACTCTTTGCCACCCTGTGGACTGCAGCACGCCAGGCCTCCATGTCCATTACCAACTCCCAGAGCTTGCTCAAACTCATGTCCATTGAGTTGGTGATGCCATCCAACCAACTTATCCTCTGTCATCCCCTTCTCCTCCTGCCTTCAATCTTTCCCAGCATCAGGGTCTTTACTAAGGAGTCAGTTCTTCACATCAGGTGGCCAAAGTATTGGAACTTCGGCTTCAGCATCAGTCCTTCCAACGAATATTCAGGACGGATTTCCTTTATGATCGACTGGTTGGATCTCCTTGCAGTCCAAGGAACTGTCAAGAATCTTCTCCAACACCACAGTTCAAAAGCATCAATTCTTCCATGTCCAGCTTTCTTTATGATCCAGCTCTCACATCCATACATGGCTGAATGTTGAGTTTTAAGCCAGCTTGCTAGAGGATCCTAGAAGGATGAGTTCTGCATTCAGAAGGAGCAGAGGCTGGCCGATGGCTATTTATCCTTAATGGCGAATGCTGGGATTGGGTAGATGTGGTGGGAGGCGGGAATGTGCACAAATTCCCTTCTGACTGCTTTTATTTTCTCCATGAAGTAGGGTGCCAGAGAATGAAGAAGGGGGGAGGTATTGGGGTTTTGGGAGAAGGAGAAGGAGAAGATAGGAAACATGGGAAGGCAGAAAGTGGATGGTGGGAAAATGTACTGTGATCCCCAGGGGACTGGAGCTAGGACCTAAAGTGAGTTCAGAAGACGTGATTCTGTGGTTTTATCCAGCCACTGAGGAAGAGGAGAGCTGGACAGAACCTGGGTTGAGGTTTCGCCAGATGAGTACAAAATATAGTGAGATGGGTGACTTCAGGGGGTGATTTTAATGACTGGTCTCACCAACTCGAACTTTACTAGTCTCCTGCTATGGGGTGAATTATGCTCCCTGAGAGTTATATGTTGAAGCTCCAACCCCTCAGTGTAATGGTATTTGGAAGGGGAGTCTTTGGATGGTAACTAGCTTTAGATGAGGTCCCTTGGGATAGAATTAGTGCCATTTCCAGAAGAGACACCAGAGAGCCTGCCATGTGTGGACATAGTAAGAAGGCGCTGTCTGCAAGCCAGGAGGAAAACTCTGTTCAGAAATTAAATCTGCTGGCCCCTTGATCTTGAAATTCTAACCTCTAGAACTGCGAGGAAATAAATTCCTATTGTTTAAGGCACTCAGTCCGTGGTATTTTGTTATGGCAGACACTCTCTATATACCAAACATGCCAAATATACTCCTCACGACATCTGTACTTTCTGGCTCCTTTGCTGAGAATGCTTTTTAATTCTTACCTTCATATCTTTCAAGATATTGCTGTTTTATCGATTTTTACTGGAGAATAATTGCTTTACAATTTGTGTTAATTTCTACTGTATAGCAGTGAATCAGCTGTACATATACATATACCCCCCCTTTTTTGGATTTCCTTCCCATTTAGGTCACCGCAGAGTACTGAGTAGAGGTTCCTGTGCATTACAGCAGGTTCTCATCTATCTTATACATCGTATTAATAGTGTGTATGTCAATCCCAATTGCCCAATTCATCCTACCTCCTCTTTCCTTCCCTCTTGGTTGTCCATATATTTGTTCTCTAATATCATATGTTCAAATGGGTTTTCCCTACTCATCTACTTAAAATCATAATTTCTTTCCTTATAGAATACCCCTATATTTGCTATCTCTCATACTTTCTTTATTTTTCTTATAGTTGTAAGCTTCCTAACATTCTACATATCTTACTAATTTCATTTTAATCGTCCATTTCTTCCCATTAGGTGGTAAGCTTCATGAAGGCAAGGGTTTTGGTCTTTGACTCGCTGCTACATTTTTCATGCTTCCAGCAGTGCTTGGCATATAACAGGCACTCAGCAAATATTTGTTGAGCCAATGAATGAAGTCAGGACATTTTTACTATTTGACATTATGTCTGAATTAGAAGTTGACATTCAAACATTCCACACTGTTGTTGATGTCTCTGTTGAATTTTGGTTTCTCTTCTTGGGTCCCGAAGCATTCCTTTCCTCTGCGGCTAAAGTCTCCTAGGTATGATTTTAGGTCCAGCCCATCTAACTTCTTAAGACTGTATATTGAGACAGTATAATAAGTGGTTCCTGTACAGAGCACTCATTAGAAAGAGTATCCAGGGTTCAGTTGATTCCAATTCCATTTTCATCTGTGGTTCTTTCTTGCGATTCCAAACTTGAGGTTGACTTTGGAACATCGTCTTTTTTGACTTCCCACAATATTTGCTCTAGACTAATGAAAAAATGAATGATCATAAATATAATTACTCTGAAGGCCTGAGGATATTTTTGGTATACTTGGAAGGAAGATGGGTTTGAAGGAAAAGTAATTGACAGCAGAGGATGTTATGTATTTTTTTCTCTGTTGGGTACCAAAAATAAATAGCACTTTCATCTCCATTTAGGTTCCTAATACATGGAGAACTGAAAAGTAAGGAATAAGACATATGAGGGTCAAAATATCACCTTAATGACTGCTGAAAGTTGAGGGGCTCCAACTAGTGTCAGGGTCAAGGAGGCATGTTTCCAGGATGAGCTAGACTTTTGCACACAGTCATGGAGATGGGGAGAGCTGGGTTCCTCCTGCAGCATGTGGGGGACCCTGGTGACATCTGAGCCTATTGACTTCTCAAGGTCAACCTGCCCCAGAGGTGAAATCAGGACACCAGGGCAATCATATTCAGGGAGCTCCCAGGACATTTCTTATCTGTGGAGGGAGGATTTCCCAAATTTTTCTGTTCATGGGATCTCCTTTATCACATAGAGTCTTGTGAAGCTGGTGAAGCAAGGAATGCACTTTGAGAAATGTTAGTATAGATAAATGTACTGGCTCCATCTCAAGAAAATAAACATAAAATTAGCAGGAATGTTCAGTTCTTTCTGTGAAGTTCTATTGTAATATTTCAATTGGTGAACATTTAATGAACCCGTGTAACCTGCCAGGCAGTGAGCCAGGTAATGAACAGGTACAGATAAGAGAGAGAAAGTCACAAAGACAAATATGACAAGCCCTCAGTTCAGTTCAAATCAGTCCCTCAGTTGAGTCCTACTCTTTGTGACCCCATGGACTGCAGCACGTCAGACTTTCCTGTCCGTCACCATCTCCCAGAGCTTGCTTAAATGCATGTCCATTGAGTCGGTGATGCCATCTGACCATCTCATCCTCTATTGTCATTTTTCCTCCTGCCTTCAATCTTTCCCAGCACCAGGGTCTTTTCTAATGAATCAGTTCTTCCCATCAGATGGCCAAAATATTGGAGCTTCAGCTTCAGAACCAGTCCTTCCAATGAATATTTAAGACTGATATCCTTTATAATTGACTGGTTTGATCTCCTTGCAGTCCAATGGACTCTTGAGAGTCTTCTCCAACATCACAGTTCAAAAGCATCAGTTCTTCAGTGCTCAGCTTTCTTTATGTTCCACTTCTCACATCCATACATGACTACTGGAAAAACCATAGCTTTGACTAGGTGGACTTTTGTCGGCAAAGTGATATCTCTGCTTTTTAATATGCTGTCTAAGTTGGTCATAGCTTTTCTTCCAAGGAGCAAGCATCTTCTAATCTCATGGGTGCAGTCACCATCTGCAGTGATTTTGGAGCCAAGAAAATAAAGTCTATTACTCTTTCCATTGTTTCCTCATCTATTTGCCATGGGAATCAGATGCCATGATCTTCGTCTTCTGAATGTTGAGTTTTATACCAACTTTTTCACTCTCCTCTTTCACTTTCATCAAGAGGCTTTTTAGTNGTGAGCTGAATTTTACTTAATGAAGAATTTTTTTACTGAACTAAAAAAAAGTAATCAGATGGAAACACAAAGTCACAGTGGACTCCATCTCTTGCAACATGTGGGCCAAAGTAATGCAGAATAAACAAAGGAATCTGAGTTCAAATTCCAGCTTCAAGAATAACTGGCCATGTGATTTGGACAAATCACTCAACCTCACCCCAACTTAACTTGCCTTTCTGTACGATAGGGGTAATTATGGCAAAAGTCTTCATACCTTCCAGTATCTTGAAGGGCAGGTTTAAGAGACAGGATGTGAAATTTACTCATTTAACTCTAATATGCTAAACTAGATACATCATTATATGCTTATGAAAATTTCTGGGACTGGGGTGTGGAAAGCATCCACAATCTTATTTCATATCCTTAACTCTGAATTTTGAAACAGACTGCTAATACATAGATAATGTTTATCTCAGCCACTTTTCACTTTTCTCCTACATTTTGGGGTAAGGTCTATGCCTTTTTAAAGAGATGCCTCTAATATGTGGATCATTTAAAAAACACAGAGAAGATTGTACTAAAATCTTATGAAAAAATATGGCTAATTTTAAAATTGAAACAATTTTGATGCATTAATATTAAAAAACAAACCACCAACAACTAAAAAAGGCCTCTGGAAGGAGAGATNATGCCTTTTTAAAGAGATGCCTCTAATATGTGGATCATTTAAAAAACACAGAGAAGATTGTACTAAAATCCTATGAAAAAATATGGCTAATTTTAAAATTGAAACAATTTTGATGCATTAATATTAAAAAACAAACCACCAACAACTAAAAAAGGCCTCTGGAAGGAGAGATATTTTACCCAAAATATCAGCATGAAGAGATTTTTATGGCTGGTTGAAAAAGCCCTTAAATTAGGGGGTTGTAATGGAAAGTCTGACAGGCTTAAATAAGGCAGTTCAAAAATATATTCTTAACACTTAACACATACCATACATGAAATGTATTTTTAACATGCTATATGTTTATTACAGATTAAATACTTAAAAATGGAAAAACAGCCCAAATGTTTCTTAAATATTTGCTTAATATAGTCAGAACACATTGAGAATTGTAACCATGAAGAGTACATGTTAAGTGTTTAACTAACATCAAATGCAATAAAATGTTTCATTTGAAATGTTAAGCAGGCGATAAAAATGTCATGTGAGACGACAGATTACAGTTTCACCCCCAATTTTCTCTAATTAAGGTGAGACTATGAAGAGACACTTGATTGGCTGGCTACAAGTCCTGAACTTGTGAGTATCATGGACTGATTTCGCCTTCATCTGTTTTTCCTCCGAGGGTCGCTTTTACAATCATCTAATGCAAGATATTGCTTCCTCTGGGAAGCCCTTCCTGACTGCTTTCAGGAGAGGTTAGGACATCTTTTCTGCATCTTGGACCAATTTGTGTGACAGTATATGGCAACACATTTCATCTCACTAAATTGGACAGAGAGTGCTAACTCTATTGTTGCTGGCCATGTGACTTTGGGCAAGTTACTTAACTTCTCTGTGCCTCAGTTTCTTCTCTTGTAAAATGAAGATGATCGTAAGACCTTGTTCATTGGGTTGTTGCAAGAATGAAATGAAATGTGTTTAGACCAGGTCAACACAAAGAGTTAGTCCAGCCCTTAACATGTATCTTTCATTCTAAAATTTGCAATGTGTTCTGGCTATAGGAAGCAAATAGCTAAGAAATATTTGGAGTCCCCTTCATTTAAAATTACTTAATGTACAATAAACACATAATATATTAAAATGCTTTGTCAATGTATATGTTGTTAGGTTTTTTGTTTTTTGTTTTTTTTTTTTTAGTTTTGAGACTATCTAATCAGAAGTTCAATTCATCACTCCCAGGAGACTGTCATTTTCTTTTTTTTTTTCTTTTTTTAATATAAATTTCATCATGGTATTTTCTGCCAGTATGGTACAGGGAGGGGCTCAATAATTGTGTACTGAAAAGATAAGAGAATGGATAAATGAATGTAGACACCCTAGTAGATACATGATTTCCTAAACAATATGACTAGACTTTTTTTCTGCAGTTCTAGAGCTTCAGAGGTTTCTTATTTTTTCATATATTCCTGATTAAACACCATTAATTAGAGAAACCACTTTTAAGCTGCAAAAGGCTTGCCTTTTGAACCCAAAACCCCAATGGAATTAACGTGTTCGTAAATTAATGTTTCAAGCAAAGCAAACGGAAATAAGTTTTGGCAACTGCTAAAGATACTGGGAAAATACTTCCTAATCCCATGACTCTGGCCATTGTATAAACCCACTGTTCCTTCATTTCCTTATCTGCACAGTGAGAATAATAAAATATCTACTAACACAGGCTAAATGAATTAACGTGTAGCACGTGCTTAGAATGGTGCTCAGCATGTAGTGAGTGTCCAACCAGAGTGGGTAGTGTTATTAGAATAGTCATTCTAATTACTTATAATTCTGTAAGTAATAATTATAATAGGTATAATATGTTAAATGCCTTACAACAAAGTGACTTTATGATTGTTTGGAACACTGAAGATATTCTGTCCCAGTTTTGCTCTCATATATTTTCATTTTTGTCCCATATATACCTTTGTCCATATGCTCCTGGAAGGAGAGAGAAGTGTACCTTAATTTTATTGATGCTCTTCACTGTCCATCCCCATGACTCTGATTGGCGTAGCTTCTGGAAAGATGGCTGCATTCTCCTGCCTCTTCCACCCACTGGACCAGTACTGCTATGCAGGGAAAAGCCAGAAGGTCATCTTCCTAGAGGAAAAAAGCTTCCTAAGACAACTGATCAAAAATTTCCCTCCCTTTTCTTGACAGAAAATATTGGTGGCTTAAAAAAAATTAAAAATGAAACAGGTAATTGAGTCCAGCTGGCTCAGCTGCCAATGAAAGTCTGTCTCTTAAAGCCACTGTGGCTCCGAGTACTCGGAAATTAATGGTGTGGAATTAATTTGAAGTTTATGGCAATTTTGCACATGAGTGCTTTTAACACTGATCTCAAATTTGGATATTGTTGGCATTGCCTTTGAACTCATCCTTTTTACCTCTGCATCACTAATACACTCATTACTTAGAAAATTTCAGGATTTATCCTCATTTTTGGTAAATAATTATAGTTTGTAACTAAACTCTTTCCTCAAATTTCTGTGTTGCCATTTAAGAAGACTTTCTGCTCCTTTATTTCTTTATCCTGAACATGTGAGTGAGTTTTAGGACTGTGAGCAAAAAATTAAACAGCTTTTAGAATCCAACTAATAATTCCTCAAATGAGTGTAAGTGTAAGGAAAGTGTAAGGAAGGCCATGGGCTTAAATTTTTGAAAATGTTTTATTACAGTATAGTTGATTTACGATGTTACGTTAGTTTCTGCTGTACAGCAACGTGAATCAGTTATACACACACATATATTCACTCTTGTTTAGTTTCTTTTCCCACATAGGTCATTAGGCTTAATGAATTTGAAATACTTTACCTAATACATACCTGACAAAATTAATGAAAAGCCTTTGGGAACTGTGGAGTATATATCCATCACAGATTTTTTTTGAAATAACAGTTTCATTGAGATATAATCATATACCATAAAATTCACCTTTTTAAGGTGTAGTTTAGTGGTTTTCACTCTATCCACAGAGCTATGCGTAATTATTATCTAATTTCAAAGCAACTTCATCACACTCTACAGAAACCCCATGTCTTTAGCATTAACTCCCCAGTCCTCTCTCTCCAAGCTCCTGGCAACCAGTAATTTCTTTTTCATTCCTCTGGACTCCTCTAAACATTTAATATAAATGAAATCATACAATATGTAGCTTCTTTCACTTAGTGTGTTGTCAAGTCTAAAGTTCAGCCAAGTTGCAGAGGTATCAATAACTCAATCCTTTTCTTTAAGGGATAATATTCAATTTAATGGATATACCACAATGTGTTTATCTATTCATCAGTTGATGGCATTCAAATTGTTTTTCTTTTTTTTTTTTCTCTTTGGCTCTTGTGAATGATGCTACTATAAACATTTACATACAATTTTTTTTTTTCCTATAGACTTGTGGTTTAATTTCTCTTGGGGTAAATACCTAGGGATGGAATTGTGGAGCCATATGTGAGAGACAGTATACAAATAGAAAGTGACTAGAGCATACATAAAAACAGAACTTGGACCCATAAACTGAAGAAATATGTCCAGGAAATCAATCTTCTCAACTATTATAAACAGCTCAGGAAGCCAGCCTGCTCTAAGATGGTTCTCTTCAGCAATCTGGGAAGTTAAGCAGTAACTTCTGTAACAATCAACCCAGTTATTAATCAGGACTTGATTAACAACTAACAACTTTCCTAACTTTTGTCCTCGCTTACAATGCAGGAACAACCAGAGAAAGCCTTATTATGAGCCCCCCAAACCACTCCTGCAGGATGCTGGGCTTCTAGTCATTCTGCCTGCTGCTGCCCCATACCAGCAACTTGCAGTCAAGGCACGGTCTTCTTCTCCTATGAAGCTTTCACACTTCTCTGCCTTTCTTTGAGTCTGCCAAAACACAAGTGATGGAAGCTGGCTCCTTTGCTATACCAAGTTCTGAATGAACAGCCTTTGATTTTCACATTTGGTTGATCTTCATATATTTCCATATACATTAGCTCTGTGTCTATTATTTTGAGGAACTGCCAAGCTGTTTTCCAAAGTGGCTCACATGCCACAGATTTTAATTCTCTTGTGCCTTGTCATTGGTGCAAGCAAAGGGTGAAAGAGGAGTGATGCAGAGTGACCGAGTATGCTGGAGCAAATGGTTTCATCGTAGTGTTGTTTCATTCACGTAGTGGACAACAGAGCTGGCTTCACACTTGAGAGTCATAACGGAGCCTTGGGGAACTCCAGGTGGAGATGTTTAGAAGTTAGTTGAAAATTCAGTATTGAAGGCCAGGAAAGCAGCCCAATGTGGGGAGAGTCAGTATCTTCTAGATCTTTCTTAAAGTCTCATTTGCTTTTCCAAATTAAAAACAAACAAACCACAACTATCTTTGCAGATAATACTTAACTCTAACATGTAGACATTTGTTTCCCTATTTTTTAAAATAGAGATGTTGGTCCTTTATGCCTACTGATGTATCCCAAGTAATCAGAACAGTTCCTGGCACTTAGTAGGTGCTCAAAATATTCTTGCTGAAAGAGAACTCTTTTTAATTTGCCTATATTCTGTGGGAGGTAGCTCCTAGGTGACAGAGCTGGAATCCAGCATCAGGTCACTTAGTTCCAAAGGCTGTGTGTTGCTCTGGTTTGCCCACATTCTCTCCAGTTTCTCTGTCACTCCAAAGAGGGGACAGTATCAGATCAGTTTCATGAACTGGTGCTCTGCCTGCGGAAGTCGATTCATCTCTGGGTTTGTTGATGTTTTGCTCAAATGCTGAGTGAGAAAAGTTAAATCAGTTTCTTTAGGACTTCTCAAAGTCTCTCATGTATTAAGGAACTCTGTGAATCACCAAGAGAGTAAGTAGTAGATTTGCCTCTAGGGTTATCCCATCTCCACCCTTGTCCACGTGTAGCATCTATTAACATGGCCTAGGAATTCAGTATTAGAGTATGTGGCCTCAGTTTCTAAAGTTCCTTTTCATTGGTTCCTTCTAACCCAACAATAGGTTGACTTGAATTGTGGCAAAAGAACACATTAAGGTCAAATCTTATTATAGAAAATATGGTTAAAAAATTACTATAACCCAAATGTTTTACAGACCTGGCCATAGGCCTAGAGTAATAGGAGTTTGCTGATTTCTTTAAAGAGAAATTCACTGCTACAAATAATTTAGTACAATAAATGCTTTTCTCCTGCCTTATGTTTTACAATAGAAGGGGAAAAAAAAAAAAAAAACACTAGCACCTTGTTGTGTGGTATTTACTCTCGAAAGAGTATTTATTGAATGCCTCCCAAGCACTGCAGCGCCCTGTGGGAACACCAAGGTGGGCTGACCCAGGACTCTAGCCCTCCAGATATTTATAATTTGTGAGAGTGTTGAACAGTGTGTTAGAGAGTTAGTGGCAAACCGCCCCCCTCTATATCAGACCCAGAATTTTTTTTAAAAATTAGAAAATTATTCAAGACCACATTTGTAAAAGTAAAGATTATTTGGGTTTGATGACCAAACAGAGTAGGTTCCAAGCTTTCTGAGGCTAGCACAATGTTGCTGCTATCTCTGACTGTGCGTGGCCTGGGGTGACAGAGTGGGTTGTAGGGAGGCAGTTCTGCGGGTCACTACCAGCCCGGCTGTGTCTCTCCCCACTCTTTGGTCCAGGGCGCTTTCCAGCTGAGTCTGCTCAGGGGTCAATTTGAAAATGCAGTTGGCCTCAGCTCCTGCCAGTCACTTTCAACTGGCTAACTCCTCCTCAAGGCTTAAGGGAAATGAAGAGTGTTGGCTCTCCATCAAGTCCTCATCCTGGAACCACAGCTCTGCTGCTTCAGCTTTTTCAAACCTCTCTAATTCCATTGTGTTCGATCTATCATCTATCAATCTACCTAGCTATCTACCTGTCACATATGATGTATATGATATTGCATATAAATATATATTTATTATAATTTATATGTTGCATTGGAGAAGGAAATGGCAACCCACTCCAGTATTCTTACCTGGAGAATTCCATGGACAGAAGAGGAATCTGGTGGGCTACAGTCTGTGGGGTCACCAAGAGTTGAACATGACTAAGCGACTAAGTACAGCACACATATATTGCATTATATATGCACATGATATATATATATACACACATGACTATATATAATTTATACATATATGTGAGAGTTGGACTGTGAAGAAGGCTGAGCACTGAAGAATTGATGCTTTTGAACTGTGGTGTTGGAGAAGACTCTTGAGAGTTCCTTGGACTGCAAGGAGATCCAACCAGTCCATTCTGAAGGAGACCAGCCCAGGGATTTCTTTGGAAGGAATGATGCTGAAGCTGAAACTCCAGTACTTTGGCCACCTCATGCGAAGAGTTGACTTATTGGAAAAGACTCTGATGCTGGGAGGGATTGGGGGCAGGAGGAGAAGGGGATGACTGAGGATGAGATGGCTGGATGGCATCACGGACTCAATGGACGTGAGTCTGAGTGAACTCCGGGAGCTGGTGATGGACAGGGAGGCCTGGCATGCTGCGATTCATGGGGTCGCAAAGAGTCAGACACGACTGAGTGACTAAACTGAACTGATGTATATATATGATTTATATATATAAGATTTCATGACAACTTTCATGATTAAATCACATATATGTAGAATCTAAATTATGATACGAATGAACTTATCAGTGAAACAGAAGGGCTTCCCAGATGGTGCCAGTGGTAAAGAACCCACTTGCCAATGCAGGAGACATAAGAGATGTGGGTTCGATCCCTGGGTCAGGAAGATCCACTGGAGGAGGGCATGGCAGTGCACTCCAGTATTCCTGCCTGGGGAATCCCATGGACAGAGGAGCCTGGCAGGCTATAGTCTATAGTGTCACAAAGAGTCGCATACACACGTGAAACAGAAACAGATTCACAGATACAGAGAACAGACTTGTAGTTGCCAAGGGGAAGGGATTGGGGAGGGATGGACTGAGCGCTTGCGAAGTCCCAAATCCAGTACCTACCAGGCCGTGGCAGTTGTTTTTACTATGGGGTTAGACCTGCAGCCTCCACCATGGCTTCTGGGCTCCCCCTCTGCACAGATGAAACAGAAGGGCTTCCCAGATGGTGCCAGTGGTAAAGAACCCACTTGCCAATGCAGGAGACATAAGAGATGTGGGTTCGATCCCTGGGTCAGGAAGATCCACTGGAGGAGGGCATGGCAGTGCACTCCAGTATTCCTGCCTGGGGAATCCCATGGACAGAGGAGCCTGGCAGGCTATAGTCTATAGTGTCACAAAGAGTCGCATACACACGTGAAACAGAAACAGATTCACAGATACAGAGAACAGACTTGTAGTTGCCAAGGGGAAGGGATTGGGGAGGGATGGACTGAGCGCTTGCGAAGTCCCAAATCCAGTACCTACCAGGCCGTGGCAGTTGTTTTTACTATGGGGTTAGACCTGCAGCCTCCACCATGGCTTCTGGGCTCCCCCTCTGCACAGTCTCTCTCCAGCCCACCTGCTGGGCAGAGCAGGGGTCTGAGAGCTGGCCCTTCTGAATCAAAGCCCCCTTCCCCTTCTGGTTGGGTCATTTTGTCAAACCAAACTTCTGCTTGTTTTTTCCTTGCTTTAGTTTCTTTGCCCTTATCTTATTAGGATCCCAGCTCCTCCAGACCAGGGTTCTCTGCCAAGTGTGTGTCAGCATTCAAATCAGGCAGGGCTCTTCCAGCTGAAAAGTGACAGAAAACTCTGAAATTAGCTTGAGAAAATAATAGTCATAGTAATAGTGATGATGGTGATGTGATGGTAATAATGGTAGGAAACAAGATATAAAACTGAGAAATCATCGCATCATTGAGGGATGCAAATTAGATCAGGGAGATTCTGTCCCTCCACTTTTTGGCTTTGCTTTTCTTCTATTTTAACCTCATGCTTAGATTCACTCTTTCCCCCAAGATAGCAGAGATCATTTCTGATAGCTCTAAGCTTATAACATTGCAACTAACAACAACTCCAGAGAATAGAATGCATCTCTCTCTTTCCCATCATCTGTATCAATCCCCTAAAATTACTCTAATTGGTCCAACTTGGATTCCCCCAGACTCATCATTATTCCCAGTCTTGGCCAGTCATGGCTATACTTCTTCACAGCTGGGAAGGTGAAATCACATGATTGATAGCCCCATGAGGATCATACGGAGCAGGGGAAGGACAAGACCCCAAAGAAAGGGAGTGAGTGAAAGCCGCTCAGTCGTGTCTGACCCTTTGCAACCCCGTGGACTGTACAGTCCAAGGAATTCTCCAGGCAAGAATACTGGAGTGGATAGCCTTTCCCTTCTCCAGGGGATCTTCCCAACCCAGGGGTAGAAACCAGGTCTTCAGCACTGCAGGCAGATTCTTTACCAACTNGCTCAGTCGTGTCTGACCCTTTGCAACCCCGTGGACTGTACAGTCCAAGGAATTCTCCAGGCAAGAATACTGGAGTGGATAGCCTTTCCCTTCTCCAGGGGATCTTCCCAACCCAGGGGTAGAAACCAGGTCTTCAGCACTGCAGGCAGATTCTTTACCAACTGAGTCACAAGGGAAGCTGGACAGAAAAATAGCAGGTGTTCATGATATAGACCCCACCTTATCTTGCTTTGGACTTCCCTGGTGGCTCAGATGGTAAAGCATCTGTCTACAATGCCAGAGACCTGGGTTCAATCCCTGGGTCGGGAAGATCCCCTGGAGAAGGAAATGGCAATCCACTCCAGTACTATTGCCTGGAACATCCCATGGACAGAGGAGCCTGGTAGGCTACAGTCCATGGGGTCGCAAAGAGTCGGATACGACTGAGCGACTTCACTTTCACTTTCACTTTATCTTGCTTTTGCACTGACTTGGAGTTATAAGTCTTTGGATTTCTGGTGATGAGAATGGTTTGGATCGTACAATAGCTGTTCTTTCTGGACATCATCATTTGGGCATGCCTGGCTGGCCTCACCAATTTTGCTTGGGTATCTTTATGGAAAGAAGCATCTTCATGGCTTTCATTCGATCTTCAAGTATGTCCTGGCCCTGACACATGTGGAAACCACTGCCCTAGAGAGTGGATTTCCACATGAATCCTAAGTGCTGTGTGTCCAGTTTGCTCCTGGGTGCTGGGGATGTGACAATGTATAAGCACCTCTGGGCTTGGTGGCATTTCCCCCTCCTTTATGGTCCCCTGTTACTGATGCCGGGTCAGCAGGAGACTCGAGGAGGGAGTTAGCTTTAGGGAGACAGAAGGAAAGTTAGAAAATCCAGTGGGAGTTTGCAGCAGAAAGAGTCAGAGGAACAAATAAAGGTATGGGATTGGGGATAGAGGACCATCCGTACAATGCTAGATGGGGTAAGTGGTCTAAATTGTGGGGACACCTGAATGCCCTTAGAGGGCTCATTGGACAGGAATTCAGAAATGTGAATGTCCTTTGACATTATGCAGAGGAGGAAACCGAGGTACAAGAAAGGTGAAATGACTTACTCCAGGACTGTGATCCAGGAAGGCAGAAGCCGAGAAAGAATTCTTTTCTCCTGACAGCCCAGCTGGCTTTCTGCCATTAGACGCCGTGCTGGGAGCTCCTGGCACAGGCCTGCAGGAGCCTTCGTGTGCCTGACCAAAGCCNAATGACTTACTCCAGGACTGTGATCCAGGAAGGCAGAAGCCGAGAAAGAATTCTTTTCTCCTGACAGCCCAGCTGGCTTTCTACCATTAGACGCCGTGCTGGGAGCTCCTGGCACAGGCCTGCAGGAGCCTTCGTGTGCCTGACCAAAGCCCGTTGTCCTTCCCTCCCTGTGTCGACCCTCTCACGTGGCCGGCTCCTGGAGAACTGCGTGGATTCGGCAGAAGCCAGTGACCCAGGAGTGAAGTGTGTAGATACCAGCGAGAAGCTGAGTGTGTAACCAAGGACTCGATGAGGCTGGACCAGCATCTAGAAGCCTGTGGCTTCTTGCCCAGGCTCCCCAATCTGGCCAACCTCCTTGGATGCCTTCCACCAACAGAACCCCTCTAGACACATTCCCACCAGGGTCCTCCGAGGGAGTCAGGAAGAAATAGCACGCACTTTTGACAGTCCTGGTCTTGTTCCAAATGAGAATGCCTGCTGTAGAGTAATGCAGATGCCTTTTGCCTATTTGTGCCAAGAAATGTACGCCCCGCCTCCAAAATTACAGAATTATTAGTCCTTGAAAATGCACTGCTTCTGCTCCCTCCATAGCAATTCAATCCAACTCAATTAAAACATCGTGGCAGCTTCCACGAGGGCACAGATGCCCTGGAAAATGATTTTGGGGTGTTTTCTCTGGCTGTGAATAGTTCTTCAATGTGGAGGCGACCACACACGTGCTTAAAAATGAAAACAGTCCTGATGGTAATGGAGCGATTCAATCACACTAACTTGCATTTCAAGCACAACTTTCTTTTAAGGAGGTTAAATTTTGGTTGGGTTGATCATGAGCAGATATAACCTAGGCTTTGTCTTGCTGCTAAGCTCTCTCTTTGCTCACTACTTTTCCACTAATGCCTTTCCTCCTATGTTTGCTTCTCTCTTGCTCCTTAAGGTCTCTGTGTTACGGACTCCCTCTGATGGCAGAATAACTGAAGCTGAAGAGATTCTTCATGGAGGTTGTATTTCTAAGGGATTGGTGACATCACATTGATGTTTAATCCCTTTGGACCTGGGCTCTATCTCCTGAATAGACTCACTTATCACAGAGCAGAGGGCCATTACTTGGAATTCTGGGGTGTCCACTAAGAGCTTCAACCAAGCCTGGCGTTTTCCCCTTCTGCCCTAGGTTCAGAGCCTGAGTGACCCCATAGTCTCTTTTCCATCCATTGAAATACATCCCATTGACCACTACCTGGCTCATTGCAAAAGACCCCAATGCTGGGGAAGATTGCAGGCAAAAGGAGAAGGGGACAGTAGAGGGTGAGATGGCTAGATAGCATCACCGACTCAGCAGACATGAATCTGAGCAAACTCTAGGAGACAGTGGCGGACAGAAGACCCTGGAATGCTGCAGTCCATGAGGTTGCAAAGAGTTGGACATGACTTAGCCACTGAACTACAACAACAGCAGACCATCACCCTGTGCATTCTCCTTGTTCTCATCCTGGAACCCTTTCTGAAGTTTCTGTGAGTCTTCGTCATCTCTTTCCCTCTGCTTCATTACTGTTGTGTTTACTTTACATTGTTAGAGGGTGTGCCTTGCCTCCAGCTGAATGCGAGATCAAGTCAGGGACTCTTTATTCCTTGGTCTGATATTCTTCTCATTTATATTTTATGCATAGTAGATATTCAATGGCTATTTGTTGATTCATGAATTTTCATGAACTGAAATTCTCTCCTCAGTAAGCAAGGGGTTTTGGAAGTTGATTTAGGCACACAAGGACTCATATGACTTGGTAAAAACTCCACAAGCTCAAAAACCCACTTAGAGGGGTATATAAGGGCATAGGCCTTGGAATCTGTAGGCTTGTCTTGTGGCTGGGTTCTGACATAAACTAGCTATAGGATGCTAGCAAAGGCACGGCTCTTTGAACCCACTTGCTCATATGTAAAATGGGAGAATAATAACATATAGCAGACTGGTGGTGAGGATTTAGTGAAACATCCTCAAGACAGCGTGAAGTCTGAAGTTAAACTGCCTGGGACCAGTTCTGCTGCTTTCTAGCTGTGTGACCTTGGGTAAGTTACTTCCCTCTTTCTTGGTTTCTTTTATCTGCAAAAGATGAATAATAATAATATGTGTGTGTGTGTGTGTGTTTGTTGCACACATCATGTCTGACTCTTTGTGACCCCGAGGACTGTAGCCTGCCAGGCTCCTCTCGGTCTACAGAGTCGCAGTCCTAAGGACATGACTTAGCAACTAACACACACGTACATTATTATTATGTGGTCGCACATAGTATTATAAGGCCACATAGTTAGAAAGTAGCAGAACTGGTCCCAGGCAGTCTTAGCGTTTAAGGTTTCTGTGAAAATGGAATCACAATGTTTTTTTAAAGTAATAGAATAGTGCTTGAAACATAACTTGCTAAGTGAAAAATGATAGTAGTGCACATGTCATTTGTGACATGTAGACATAAATCGGGGCTCAATTCCTGTTGCTTCTTCAAGAAGAAAAGTTGCTACCACTGCAACCATTACTGCTACTGCTAATGGCAAACCCTTGAACCGAGTTGTGTAGTTCAACACACTCAAGTCCCACTCTCATTTTCTAGGTTTCCATGTGATAACATATAGGTCTTTAGTTCTCCTCTTCTGTTAAAATGGGGTCAGCTCTTTAATAGCTTCATTTTATTCTATTGTGGGTTTTCCTTCTATTTTATCCATTTCCCCCTTGGACCGCACTGGGTAATCTAGACTCAGTCGTGTAAGAAATGTAATACTTTCAGATTTTATCCAATGGCAGGACATTCTAAATCTCCATGCATTTGCAATACCCCTTCTCTTCCAGGAAAGTCACCTCTGCCCATTTTGTCTATTAACAAAGTCACACTTGTTCCTCAAGACAGCCAAACTATCTTATTTTTATTTTCACTCCTTGCAGAATAATTCCTCCCTTATCTACCAATTGTTGTAGGAGATTTTCACATGGCATTGACTGAAACTCTAAGAATAATGGCACCATTTTTTACCACTGCACTTTCTACATGAAGAAAAATGTTGTCATAAAATTAACACATGTATTAATCAAGAGAGACTAGGGTATTCTAAGTAACAAACCAAATTTCAGCCACTTAATATAATAGTTTACTTCTTACTTTTGCTAATGTACCATGAGTAACAGCAGGAGGCCCTTCTCCACACAGTTACTTAGGGACCCAGGCTGAAGGTGGCTTGTGCATTTCCTAGCTGTATGATCTAGAATTCTTAATCCCCTCAGGGCTATGTCAGTGGAAGAAAGAGACTCAGATTTATGCATCATCTTTTCATGGTCCTGACCTGGAATTGATACATGGAACTTCCACTCATGATTTAGTGGACATAATCAACCTCATAACTACATCTAACTGCAAGGAGGATGGAAAAATAGGGAGAAGATTCGATGTTTGCTGAATATGACTGTCAAGTGGAAGAAAGAGACTCAGATTTATGCATCATCTTTTCATGGTCCTGACCTGGAATTGATACATGGAACTTCCACTCATGATTTAGTGGACATAATCAACCTCATAACTACATCTAACTGCAAGGAGGATGGAAAAATAGGGAGAAGATTCGATGTTTGCTGAATATGACTGTCCCTGATACAGAACTCAATAAATATTTGCTTAATATAGGAAAAGAACCTTGTAGCCCAATGGGAAGGGTACCTACCATGTGTCAAATAGCAAGATAAGACTAGACCCTACTAAGCTGCTTGATCTCCTATCAGCTTCTTCCTCTGAGAAGTGTAGGGGAAAATACACCCCTTATTGTGGGTTTTGTTTTGATTGTAAGAGATGATTTATGCAAAGCAATCAGTACAAGCAGGAATGGGCAGCAAAATGACTGCAGTGTGTTTCTTGTGCCAGTCATCCTCCACTCCGTTACCTGTGTATGCTCTCTTTCTTTCCCACTTCCCTGCCCCAGAAATGCAGCTCTGAGAACTGCTCCACCCTGGCTTTTTTGCTTTCTGCCTCTGGTTGAGTCCAGCCAGTGGACAGCACAGAGAGGAGACAGGAGAGATGGAAAAGCTAGAGGTGGTGTGTTTACCTCCTTCCCTCCCTGTCTGACTCAGGATGCTTCTGGCAGCGCCAGATAACCCCTGTTCAAGGACTCCAGGTTCAGCTAGGCTCCCTCCAGCATCACACGTCCCTCTCTTGCCCTTTCAAGCCCACGTGTGGTTACACCTTCTTGCTGTTGCTAGTCTCTGGGTACTTCAGCATCCCAGGTGGCTTCTTTGGACTTGATCATACCTCTGTAAGTAGTCTTTTTGACAAAATCTACTGACAAATACTACTGGGAATATTATCTGTTTCTGTTCCTCATCCTTGCTCTTACTTAACCCATCTGGACTCTGAATTTCTTGCAGGGAAACACAGTGACTCATGTCTCATTATATTTCTCAAATCCAGCACAGTGTCCATGATAGGGACATGTTAGAAAGACGCTATTAAACATGACATTAATAAATAATAACATAAATAAAAAAATTAGTAAATAGTAAAATAAANTGCAGGGAAACACAGTGACTCATGTCTCATTATATTTCTCAAATCCAGCACAGTGTCCATGATAGGGACACGTTAGAAAGACGCTATTAAACATGACATTAATAAATAATAACATAAATAAAAAATTAGTAAATAGTAAAATAAATAATAATATCAGCTAATATGCACTAAGTGCTTCCTATGTTGCAGGCACTGTGCAGCATGACATACAATTGGAACCAGGTGGGTACCATCATTGCCCTCTGATTTCATCTGATGATAATGAGGTTCATTCAGGAAGTCTGAAGTACCTGTCTTGCCTTGTCTAGCTAGAAAGTGGTGGACCTGAGACTTGAACCTGAGATGCCTGATCATGCATCTTCAACTTATAACTCCTGTCTTAAATCTGCACCTGCTAAGTTGCTCAGTCATGTTTGACTCTGTGACTCTATGCACTGTAGCCCGCCATGCTTCCCTGTCCATGGATTCCCCAGCCAAGAATACTGGAGTGGGTTGCTGTGCCCTTCTCCAAGAGACCTTCCCAACCAAGGGATCAAACCCTTGTCTTCTATGTCTCCTGCATTGGCAGGCAGTCCTTTATGACTAGCACCTCCTGGGAAGCACCATCCTAAATCAGTTAGAGGTGGTTTAGCCACTAAGCTATGTCTGACTCTTGTGATACACAAGACCTGCCAGGCTCCTCTTCCATGGGATTTCCCAAGCAAGAATACTGGGTAGATAGCCATTCCCTTCTCCAGGGGATCTTCCCAACCCAGGGATCAAATCCTCATCTCCTGAATTGCAGGCATATTGTTTATACTGACTGAACCACCAGGGACTCCTAAATCAGTTGCTAGCTCTTAAAGGAAAGTTAAAAGGTTATGGCGACATCGTCAGGCTTCTGCAATCTAGTAGGTAGATGGCACAAAGACTTACATTGACAATCATTAAGAAAACAAGGAACATAAGGCCATCTTTGTTCCTTGTGGGGTTCTAGGTCTATGATTTAATTGATGCATAAATGAAATTTCAGTGAAAGCACGGGACATGTTTAGCCTGAGGCCTTTCCTTTGCCTTCTCCAAGGTCCTGCCTAGCTAATAAGGCCATTGAGAGAAAGAAAGCCTCTAAATCTGTGGGTGGGATTTGGGGGCGTATGCGATAGCCCATAATGGCTGGCTGTGTCTGCAGCTTTTGTGGGTTGAGGCTGAGGGTGGGAGAGGGTCGTCTCAGCCAGGATGGGAGAGCTAATGAGAAGAAGGCTACCTGTGTGGCTTAGGGATAGAGATGAAATTGGGAGTCTGAGAAAATGCTCTGAGTCTCCCCTTCTCCATGATGACCTTAAGTGTATCCTTCCCTTGAGGGCTAGGATGAATGCTCCAAGTCATAACTCTTTTCACATCCTTTTCTGAAAAGCCTCTCTCAATCTCTTCCACTGCTGATTTCGTCCTCAACCAGACCCAGGTGTTCCCCTCCTTCTGACCTTTGTAACTCCTTCTAAAGCTGCGACTGGAACAGTTATCATTCTGTATATCTAAACCCTGCCTTGCCATCCCTGCTTCAGACTTGGACCCTGTGGGGGGAAAGGATGAGGATTTTTTTTTTTTTCTTCGTCCCTAGCATCTAGCACAGAGCTCAGTACAAATAATTAATATTAACCTCACTTTAAAGATGGGATACCTGAGACTTCGAGATATGCAGGGTCTTGTCCAGCCTTTACAAAATTCAGTTCAGTTCAGTCGCTCAATCGTGTCCGACTCTTTATGACCCCATGAACTGCAGTACGCCAGGCCTCCCTGTCCATCACCAACTCCCGGAGTTCACTCAGACTCATGTCCATCGAGTCAGTGATGCCATCCAGCCATCTCATCCTCTGTCGTCCCCTTCTCATCCTGCCCCCAATCCCTCCCAACATCAGAGTCTTTTCCAATGAGTCAACTCTTCACATGAGGTGGCCAAAGTACTGGAATTTCAGCTTTAGCATCATTCCTTCCAAAGAAATCCCAGGGCTGGTCTCCTTCAGAATGGACTGCNCCAGGCCTCCCTGTCCATCACCAACTCCCGGAGTTCACTCAGACACATGTCCATCGAGTCAGTGATGCCATCCAGCCATCTCATCCTCTGTCGTCCCCTTCTCATCCTGCCCCCAATCCCTCCCAACATCAGAGTCTTTTCCAATGAGTCAACTCTTCACATGAGGTGGCCAAAGTACTGGAATTTCAGCTTTAGCATCATTCCTTCCAAAGAAATCCCAGGGCTGGTCTCCTTCAGAATGGACTGGTTGGATCTCCTTGCAGTCCAAGGGACTCTCAAGAGTCTTCTCCAACACCACAGTTCAAAAGCATCAATTCTTTGGCACTCAGCCTTCTTCACAGTCCAACTCTCACATCCATACATGACCACAGGAAAAACCATAGCCTTAACAGATGGTAAAATAGGATGGGAACCAGATGTATCTGCTATCGAGAACCCACATCATCTTTCTGGGAAGCAAGGTTGTTTTACAAAAGAGATCACACTGCATTCATCTTGCCTTCCTGTTTAATGGGATCACTGGACTGTGTGGAAACTGTGTGTTCTGAAATGGAACATCAGCTTTGGATATTTCCTGTTATCCTCTCGTCTGAGATGGAGCTACAGTCTAGAATCAGATGCCAATGAAGCTATGCAGGGAAACTCTTAGGGAGTGAATAATTCCACATTCAGAAGAGCCACTTGGCATGCCTAGAGTGCTGTGTGTGTGTGAGAGAGAGAGAAGGAAGGAGAGAAAGGAAGGGAGGGATGGGGGAGGAGGAAGAGAGGCTCTTCTATCATTTTCCTGGAGAATAAAACTAAGTTATTAGAAACATATTGAAAATGAAAGTAGCTTAATTGTGTTTGGCTCTTTGCAACCCCATGAACTATAATAGCACACCAGGCTTCTTTGTCCATGGAATTCTGCAGGCAAGAATACTGGTTTGCCATTCCCTTCTCCAGGGGATCTTCCCAACGCAGAGATGGAATCTTGGTGTCCTGCATTGTAGGCCAATTCTTTACCGTCTGAGCCTCCAGGGAAGCCCATAAACATATTAGGCCATGGGAAAATCACATAACATCAGCTACATACAACACAAGTCATAGTTCTATTTTCTGTGGTTTCACAAAACCAGTGATAGCTTCATCAAAATAAGAAAATGAAAAATTGAAAGCAAAAATGAAAGTTTGTGTAAGAGTCAGCCACTGCCCCTAGAATTAAAAATTTATTTAGTACTCACTTCTGATCAAATCCATATAACCTAGGGATGCTCCACACAACCCAACAAATGCTTAAGGAAACTTATCAATACAAAGAAGCTACTAGGTCATCTCAATAGTAGTGGGTCATTCATTCACTGAACAAATGTGTGTTGAATTCTTACTTTGGGTCAGGTGCCATGGGGCACTGGAGAGGTATCATGATGTAAGCGGCATATGTCAGTGTTCCTCATTCTAGTCAAGACAGTCAATAACTTGGCTAAAATGACAAATTAATGTGTACTTGTTTTTATGTCAGTAGGTGACATTGACACGGGCTATGGAAAGAAGCGAAGCAGAACACGGGGGTGAAGTGTGCGTGGAAAGTGTACCTTTATATAGATTGGCCAAGGTGGTCCATAATGAGCATGTTTCCAAGGTGGCACTAGTGGTAAGGAACCAGCTTGCCAGTGCAGAGGACCTAAGAGACACGCATTCGATCGCTGCATCAGGAAGATTCCCTGGAGGATGGCATGGCAACCCACTCAGGTATTCTTGCCTTGAAAATACCATGGACACAGGAGGCTGCTGGTCTACAGTCCATAAGGTCACAAGGCATCAGACATGACTGAAGTGACTTAGCACGCACACATGGCACTGAAATGACAGCATGGTGAAGGAGTGAGCCGCAGGGAAGCTGATGGAAAGACCAGAAGGACGAGCAAGTGTGAAGTCCCTAGGACAGAGCATGTCTGGTGTGTCTTGAGAATCAGCACAGTGTCCAGCAGGGTTGAGCTGCCTGCTTGAAGGTGTGCACTGCAATAGGTGAGGTGGAAGAGGCTTGAACGGTGCACTTTGCCAGCTGTTGAGAGGCTTTGATTCATCGAAATTGGGAAGGGAGGCTCTTAGAGGACTGAGAGAAGAAGAGAGCCGCTCTGGTTCAGTGCTAAGAATCTCTCTGGCTGGAGTGTTGTGTGTAGAAGATGAGGGGAGCAAGTGCAGAGGCAGGCAGGAGGGAAAAACTTTGGTTTTGTGCTCAGTTCAGTTCAGTTCAGTCACTCAGTCGTGTCCGACTCTTTGCGACCCCATGAATAACACGACTGAAACGACTTAGCAGCAGCAGCAGCATGCCATCTTCTTGGCGAGCCAGCTCCCAAATAAAATCCCTTCATGACTCTTATGTTGCAGGGAGAAAGCCAACTGTGACTCCATGTTGGAAACTTCCTTTGACTGGCTTTTCATTTCTTTTATTGTTATAATCATACTCAATGTGTTGCCTGGAAGACCCTGGCCCTCTGCTTAACGTTTTATCAGCTCATGGAGAGATGGTTTGTCCACGCCCACCTGTGAATAGAGGAGATTAACACAGCCCTTCCAAAGGCTGGCCATTCCCTTGGAGATGTTTTGCAAGACTGAAGACCCTTTCACTTTAGTTCCCCACTGCATCTCCCTCTCTATTCTGCTTTTTGACTTTAGTTCTTCATTGCTTCTTTCTCTCAGATCTGTAAAAGAATCTGCATTCAGACCCTAATAAGATTGTTATTTTGAGGCACTCAGTTCAGTTCAGTCGCTCAGTCGTGTCCGACTCTTTGCAACCCCATGAATCGCAGCACGCCAGGCCTCCCTATCCATCACCATCTCCCGGAGTTCACTCAGACTCACGTCCATTGAGTCCATGATGCCATCCAGCCATCTCATTCTCGGTCGTCCCCTTCTCCTCCTGCCCCCAATCCCTCCCAGCATCAGAGTCTTTACCAATGAGTCAACTCTTCGCATGAGGTGGCCAAAGTACTGGAGTTTCAGCTTTAGCATCATTCCTTCCAAAGGCACTACTCTATCATATTTTTGATCTGCTAGCTCCCCAATTAAAATCTCTTCCTTTCTTAACCCCTCGTCTCTTGGATTCATTGACCTATCGTTCAGCAAGCAGAGCAAGCTTAGACTCGGTAACAAAGATAGTCATAAATTTCATATTATTAACTAAAGCTGGATGAAAAACTATGGTGGTAGAAGAAAAGAGAAAGACATTCCAATTGTCATATATGGGAGCTTAAATGTCACAGAGAAGGAAGGTCAAGAGGGAAAATAAGAATAGACATAAATTCAATCCACATAAATTAATAATAATATTTTCATATTTAAAACTTTGTGTGTCCACAGAGAGATGGGCTTTACAATTCTCATTTTATTTGTGAAAACCTCGATCAGAAAAGTAGGACTATCATAAAATTACTGATTGCAAAATAAACAGCAATTTATTTTATACAATGTATAAATTCTTAGAAGTTATCCTAATCAGAGAGATTTAGCTTCCTTCCGATTTCCACTGCTATTTACCTACCTCAAACCAAANACCTAACAGAAGCAGAAGATATTAAGAGGTGGCAAGAATACACAGAAGAACTGTTCAGAAAAGATCTTCACGACCCAGATAATCATGAGGTTTTGTGCTAATCCTGTTGAAATATGATAAGAGCTTGGAGGAGGGTGATAGAGGTGCGGGCAGTATAAGGGGGTGGATCCTGGGAAGATTTTTCCAGAACAGAAGGAATGTTCTTGCATTGTGTTGTAGAGCTTTGTCCTGAGCCCTGTCTTCATTAACATTTAAATAAGCTGTAACAAATCTGCTAAGCATGTAGATTCATGAGGCCTGGACGGAGGAAATGGCCTAGGCTCAAAGGTTAAATGGCAGAATGGGGATTCAGGATTAGTTAGACAGGCTGGAGCAGTGAACTCATGACAAATTATTCTGTGGTGAGAGGTTGGCTTCTCCAAACCAATCATAGTGATAAATGAATCATGTCATCACATGGGCACACTTAGGGATTCAAGTTACTGTAAGCTCCATATGTATGATGTGGCTCTCAAAACGTTGTTTCACTAAAATATAGTACTTAGAAAAAAAGAGGCATGAATCAATTACTCTCTTCTTTAGTTAAACCACATCTCACCTATTGGCATTTTTTTCATATTCCTAAAAGGATAGTCCATTTGAAAAGAATTAAGAGAAAAGTTAGCAGAATAATTATGAAGAGACATTAAACTATGTGGTATAAAAATGATTCAAGGAATTAAATCATGTCTGAAAAAGAGAAGAATGTTTCAGGGATACAGGTGACAAACAGTTTTAAATATGGATGCTCAACATGACTCATAGAGAATACTTAGATTTTACTTACAGATTCAGTATAAACTGGTTGACAGAAGCCCCACAGGATATGTTTCAATTTTATATAAAAATCCATCTATAACTGTTCAAAGATTAAACAGTTTGAGTAAATCATGTCATGATTTACTGCACTCAGTATGACAATCTCTTGGTCCCTCCATGTTGCTGCAAATGACATAATTTTGTTCTTTTTATGGCTGAGTAATATTCCATTGCACATGTGTGCCATATCTTCTTTATCTGTCTCTCTGTTAATGAACATTTAGCTTGCTTCTATATCTTGGCTATTGTAAGCGGTGCTGTAATGAACACTGGAGTGCATGTATCTTTCCAAATTATGATTTCCTCTGGGTGCATGCTTAAGAATGGGTTTGTTGGATCATATAGTAGCTCTATTTTTAGTTTTTTAAGGAGCTTCCATACTTTTCTCCATATTATTCACTGATATGTAGAATCTAAAAAGCTAGCAAAAAATGAACCTATTTATGAAACAGAAATAGAGTTACAGATGTAGAAAATAATCTTATGGTTATCAGGGATAGGGGAAAGGGATAAACTGGGTGACTGGGATTGACATATACACACTGTAAAACAGATCACTAATGAGGACTCACTGTAGAGCACAGAGTACTCTGTAATGACCTATATGGGAAAAGAATCTAAAAAGAGTGGATGTATGTATATGTATAAGTGACACTTGGCCATACTGTAGAAACCAACACAACATTGTAAATCAAGCGTATTTCAAAAAAATTTTTTTTAATGTCCTGAGTCCTGTCACTGGAGATGCTCAAGCGGAAGCAGTTTCGGATGTTTGCCTGGAAAATCTCTGAGAACCTTCCAGCCCAGAAATCCCAGTCATCTAGATTTGCTGGAGCCAAAGTACCAGAATCTTTATTCTTGAGCTGGGCTGTAAATTCCCTAAAGACAGGCCACATTACTTATCTTTGTTTTCCTCCAGCACCCAGAACAATGTCATAGTTACTTTCAATGCTAAAACAATTATTGGAGAGAGAAGCAGCACACAGTTTATGACACTATCGTAGACTTGATTTCAGCATGGTTTCAGACCCACTAGTGTTTGTGTAGGGGTAATATCTAGAAACATGTTGCCTCTATTTTTGATGGAAATACAACAAGAGGGGGGAAGAAGGTTCGTTTTTAACTTTAATCTTATCGTGGAATTTTTCTCAGCTTCTATTTGCTTTCCTTTCAACCACAACTCTTCTTCTGAGGGTGTTCCTCGAGCAGAGAGCCAGATGAGTTGAGGAGCCAGGGCAAGGACGCGGTGGTCTCAGAGAAGCAGGCAGGGGTGGCGGGAGCCTGGAACAGCACTCAGGTTGCATTCCTTAGGGCCCATGGAGAGTCAGAGCTGTAGGAAGCAAGTCAAAGTTTCAGTCTATAAAGCTGGAGCAAGGCCTGAGCTAGACGGGCCTAAGGGTGATGTGCCAGATGACCTGGCTCAGAAAGGGAACAGACTTAAGCAGGGATCTGAAGTGGCTGGGAACAGCTGCAGTAGTGTGTGGGGATCATGACTTATGGTGTGAGTCATCTCTGTGGATTTCCTTCCATCTTAGGTTCTCAGATACCAGCTACTTTGTGTAGTTCCCATGGACCACAGGCCAGGACTGACCTGGTGGCACTCATAATGGAATGCAGGTCTTGTTCTGTGTTCTTCCCATCTTGTTTCTTCTCTGAGTTAACAAAAGGGCCAAGTCTGTGACTACTTTCTCTGTGACCTGATTCTACTTTAGAGAGATGACAGACACAATGCACATCCAGGAGCCAAAATAATGTCCCTCCATGTTTCTTTCTTCTTTTGTTCGTGAGTATAGTGACTACTCCAGTATCCCTGCTCGGAGAATCCCATGGGCATGGGAGCCTGGTGGGCTACCATCCATGGGGTCGTAAAAGGTTGGACATGACTGAAGTGACTTAGTACACATGCACATGATGACTACTGGAGGATGATCTTCTTGATTCTATCCTGCCAGGGGCTTGAGCTCAAGCAGACAAACTCACTAAAGTACCCAGGTACTCAACATCTTTCAGGATTTCCCTTCTCTCGACAAGCATGTGTTATTTAGAGGAGCATCTCCAACATTTGGTGGTGGGGGTGGGGGGTCATATAATCGTGATCTTCTCAGCCTTCATGGGATGCCTAGAAAAGAACCATTTCTGGGTCAGGCTCATTGACAAGGCTGGGGTATGAGGATTGGAGCCAAGTGTTCAGAAACTCGTTATCACAGACCATGTCTGTCAACAGGGAGTGATGGGTTTATTTTCCCTGGAGTAGGTCTGAATGATTCCCTTCTGCTGTTGCACCATTTTCTTCAAGCTGAGCGATAGATCCTGAGAAGGCCCACTATTCATCTAACATCTGTTTCTCCAATTTTCTAGGCTCCTCGTTGTTTTGAAGGGCTCGGAATCAGTGTTTTAAGTGCATGTGGGCATAATATTCAGTATATTAATACACACTAGAGACAGTTCTGCCTACTAGAAAACCAGGTACTACAGGGTTATAAAAGTCATTTGATACCTTGTAAAGCCCAAGACACCTCACCAATGCCCAGGCCCCGTTACTTGATGTAGTCAGGTGATAACATGTGTACACTTGTATAGCCTTCTCCAGCAAGTGCCAAAAGTTCATGCTAAGTACTACATAAATTATCACCTAATTAAGTACTGTTATGGTTTGAATCAGGGGGAAGTGTAAACTCGATTCTCCTTGGAGAGCCATATGAGAAATATGATGTGGAATTAATTGTATGGGTCCAGGTCAAAGATCAAAGTACAAGTGGAACTGCCTTTGCGAAGGGAGAATTTGAAAAGGATTTTTGTTGGCATCTCGGCAATTTCATTTTTTGTTATTAGGTTCCTGCTAGCCTACAACGCCATTCTTCTGCCCTTCCTTTTCTCAGTTCTCTGTAAATGTGTTAGCTAGGCAACTTCTCCTCCCCTTTTGCAGTCTTTGTCCACTTTAGCTTCTTGACCAATCTAAACAGATGTAGGAAGGACTTAAGCTAAATTAAAAGGTCTTGGGTTTGAATGTTGGCTCTCCTAATTCCTGGATGACCTGATTATTGGCCACATTTCATAACTCTGGGAGCCTTAGCTTTCTCATCTGTAAAATGGACATAATAACAGCCCCCATGTCATTAAGTTTTTGTGGAATAAATGAGATAATTCCCATTATTCACTTGCATGATGCTCCAGTGGCTCAATAAACACTAGCCATTGTCTTCTAAACATCATCTTCCCTTGCTTCTTAAGTTTATAGGGGCACAGAGCCCTTTGATGCAGGAAAGTCATTCCTCTTAGTTTAGAGGTTGCATATTATTTGTCACCCCAGATAGTATTCAATTTAAGGAATCCATTTATCTATTGATATTTATTGATTCACTGTTAAACACTTTGTATGTACCAGGTGCTGTGCTATTTGCTCATTCCTGAGGCTACGTATTTCTGGGGCTTGAATCATTTCTGTGACTCTTTCCTTGGAACAAGGTCCGTTTAATTTGATCCCTAGGAACCTGTCTCTGCCCACTGCTGACCCTGTCCCTCTGCTCTCCCCAGCTGAATTAATGTTCCCATTGAATTTCGCTACTTCTCTGTGTGGCAGAATAGATAAGAACATGGGCTCTGGAGTTCAGCTCTATGACTCCGAGCATGTAATTTCATCCCTCTGTTGGTTGAATCTGCAGATATAAGACCGAGGATACAGAGGCATCATGTATGTGTAACTCCATGGACTGTAACCCACCAGGCTCCTCTGTGCATGGGATTATCCCAGCAAGAATACTGGAATGGGTTACCATTTCCTATTCCAGGGGATCTTCCCGACTCTGGGATTGAACTCATGTATCCTGAGTCACCTGTGTCTCCTGCATTGGCAGGTGGATTCCTTTACCACTGCAACACCTGGAAAGCCCTACTATGCATGTGGGGGGCCAAATACAAGTTATGTAAAGATTTTCAGACTTTTTAACTGTGTAGAGTATTGGCACTCCTAACCTTGGCATTGTTCAAGGTCAACTGTATTATGATCTATCATATAAGGCCAGATACTCCCTAATTTACTTGTGTATTAACCCCTCTATCAGAGAAGGCAATGGCACCCCACTTTGGTACTCTTGCCTGGAAAATTCCATGATGGAGGAGTCTGGTAGGCTGCAGTCCATGGGGTCACTAAGGGTCGGACACGAGTGAGCGACTTCACTTTCACTTTTCACTTTCATGCATTGGAGAAGGAAATGGCAACCCACTCCAGTGTTCTTGCCTGGAGAATCCCAGGGACGGGGAAGCCTGGTGGGCTGCCGGCTATGGGGTCGCACAGAGTTGGACACGACTGAAGTGACTTAGCAGTAGCAGCTAACCCCTATATACTATAAAACCTTTGGGAGAAAAGATTCTGTATCCTTCATACTAAATGCTCTCCTTGGCACATAGTAAATACTTGTGGAATGAATGAATGAATGAAGTTTGATCCAGAGACCATTCTGAATAAGGATATAATTTATTTTCCTAGTGATCAGAGTTCATTTGGTTACATTGCAGTTACTTAGTTCATTTCCAAATTCAGCTCCACTAAAATGTGTGTGTGTGTGTGTGGGTGGGTGTGTATGTGGGTGTATGTGTCAGTCTGACCCCCTCTCTTTGCTATAATGGTCTTGGGGACAGTGGCAAAAATATCTCACTCAATTTGGCAGAGTAAGAAGAATGAGGCTGGAGAGCACATCAAAATCAGCAGCTTACCGGTGAAATGGAGTCTTAATTTCCAATCCAAGAATTAGATGTGTTCTCAGGTTGGGAAAGACACCATGTAATTCAAACTCTCTGGTTTGAATGGTGTGAGCTCAGAAAAACCCTGTGAGGCTGACTCTGTTTTTAACATCTCTCTGCGTGAATCTGCTTAAATGGTCTTGGTACCAGCTCCTCCAAACTCAGGGTGATTTGAAGGGTTTTCCCTTTCAGGAATGAAATGTGTATGTTGGCCAGGGTAGATGAGGCAAGGGCAAGCCTGGCATAGCTAATTCCTGGAGGATGTTATTAACTGGGTAAGAAAGTTTGAAAGAAGTGACTCAGAAAAACAAGATGCTGCCTTCAAAGAAGCTATCTTCAAATGAAATTGCTTTCATTTAATGTAGAAGCCATCTTTGGGCTTCTAAACATATAAAGAAGTTTGGACTGAGGTCTACACTGCAGAAGAAATCTCAAAGTCCAGCAGAGAAAAACAGAAGCTGGGAGGAAGTACTTTTCCCCACCCTCACTACCTTCACTATCTGAGTTGAGCTATGATAAAAGAGTAAGGCAAGTAGGGTCAAAGGGNCAAGAATACTGGAATGGGTTACCATTTCCTATTCCAGGGGATCTTCCCGACTCTGGGATTGAACTCATGTATCCTGAGTCACCTGTGTCTCCTGCATTGGCAGGTGGATTCCTTTACCACTGCAACACCTGGAAAGCCCTACTATGCATGTGGGGGGCCAAATACAAGTTATGTAAAGATTTTCAGACTTTTTAACTGTGTAGAGTATTGGCACTCCTAACCTTGGCATTGTTCAAGGTCAACTGTATTATGATCTATCATATAAGGCCAGATACTCCCTAATTTACTTGTGTATTAACCCCTCTATCAGAGAAGGCAATGGCACCCCACTTTGGTACTCTTGCCTGGAAAATTTCATGATGGAGGAGTCTGGTAGGCTGCAGTCCATGGGGTCACTAAGGGTCGGACATGAGTGAGCGACTTCACTTTCACTTTTCACTTTCATGCATTGGAGAAGGAAATGGCAACCCACTCCAGTGTTCTTGCCTGGAGAATCCCAGGGACGGGGAAGCCTGGTGGGCTGCCGGCTATGGGGTCGCACAGAGTTGGACACGACTGAAGTGACTTAGCAGTAGCAGCTAACCCCTATATACTATAAAACCTTTGGGAGAAAAGATTCTGTATCCTTCATACTAAATGCTCTCCTTGGCACATAGTAAATACTTGTGGAATGAATGAATGAATGAAGTTTGATCCAGAGACCATTCTGAATAAGGATATAATTTATTTTCCTAGTGATCAGAGTTCATTTGGTTACATTGCAGTTACTTAGTTCATTTCCAAATTCAGCTCCACTAAAATGTGTGTGTGTGTGGGTGGGTGGGTGTGTATGTGGGTGTATGTGTCAGTCTGACCCCCCCTCTTTGCTATAATGGTCTTGGGGACAGTGGCAAAAATATCTCACTCAATTTGGCAGAGTAAGAAGAATGAGGCTGGAGAGCACATCAAAATCAGCAGCTTACCGGTGAAATGGAGTCTTAATTTCCAATCCAAGAATTAGATGTGTTCTCAGGTTGGGAAAGACACCATGTAATTCAAACTCTCTGGTTTGAATGGTGTGAGCTCAGAAAAACCCTGTGAGGCTGACTCTGTTTTTAACATCTCTCTGCGTGAATCTGCTTAAATGGTCTTGGTACCAGCTCCTCCAAACTCAGAGTGATTTGAAGGGTTTTCCCTTTCAGNGAAATGGAGTCTTAATTTCCAATCCAAGAATTAGATGTGTTCTCAGGTTGGGAAAGACACCATGTAATTCAAACTCTCTGGTTTGAATGGTGTGAGCTCAGAAAAACCCTGTGAGGCTGACTCTGTTTTTAACATCTCTCTGCGTGAATCTGCTTAAATGGTCTTGGTACCAGCTCCTCCAAACTCAGAGTGATTTGAAGGGTTTTCCCTTTCAGGAATGAAATGTGTATGTTGGCCAGGGTAGATGAGGCAAGGGCAAGCCTGGCATAGCTAATTCCTGGAGGATGTTATTAACTGGGTAAGAAAGTTTGAAAGAAGTGACTCAGAAAAACAAGATGCTGCCTTCAAAGAAGCTATCTTCAAATGAAATTGCTTTCATTTAATGTAGAAGCCATCTTTGGGCTTCTAAACATATAAAGAAGTTTGGACTGAGGTCTACACTGCAGAAGAAATCTCAAAGTCCAGCAGAGAAAAACAGAAGCTGGGAGGAAGTACTTTTCCCCACCCTCACTACCTTCACTATCTGAGTTGAGCTATGATAAAAGAGTAAGGCAAGTAGGGTCAAAGGGACTTCCCTGGTGGCCCAGTGGTTCCAGCAGGGTGTGGAAACCCTTCCAAAGAAGATGGACTATCGAAGGGTCCGTGGTCCATCCCTGGTTGGGGAGCTAAGATCTCATGTGCCTTTGCAGCCAAAAAACCAAAACATAGACAACAGAAGCAATGTTGTAAAAAATTCAAGAAAGGCTTTAAAAAAGTAGGGTCAAAATATTACCACTTAATTAATAGTGGAACATTGGTGGGCATGGCTTAGTAAACCAAACAGACCATCATAAGCAATGATGGATTACCAGACAGACACAAGCATCCATTCCAATCCCACTCTAGCATTAAGCACCTACCACATGTCTGTCCCACACATTGTTTGCATGACCCAAAGTGGTCCCCACCTAATATGTGTTAGATAACACTCATATCCTCAGCTGCTGCTGCTGCTGCTGCTGCTAAGTCACTCAGTCGTGTCCGACTCTGAGCGACCCCATAGATGGCAGCCCACCAGTCTCCCCCATCCCTGGGATTCTCCAGACAAGAACACTGGAGTGGATTGCCATTTCCTTCTCCAACGCATGAAAGTGAAAAGTGAAAGTGAAGTTGCTCAGTCGTGTCCGACTCTTAGCTACCCCATGGACTGTAGCCCACCAGGCTCCTCCGTCCATGGGATTTTCCAGGCAAGAGTACTGGAGTGGGGTGCCATCCTCATACTCAGGCACAAATCTGTATTCCAACTGTCTGGATTTCAAACTGAGCTCCACCGTTTGCTAGCTTTGTGGCCACAGACAAATTATAAAATTCTGTGACCTAGTTTCCTAAATAAGGTGTAAAGAGTCGGACACGACTGAAGCAACTTAGCAACAGCAACAGCATGGAGATAGTATTAACAGCAACACTTACCTCATAGAGCATCACAAGGATTAATTAATTAGAACATGCAATACAGAACATAATTTATATATTACACTGCACGTAATATAGCTGTATGTGTGTGATAGTATTATTTTCACAATTAAAAAGCAACAAAAGAGAGAAGTGGGGTGATTTGCTGAGAGTGTTGTAGGCAATAAATGTCATCACAGAGGTTGTTGGGATTTGAGTTTATCTGACTCTGATGCGTATGCCTTTTCTGCATCTCTCAAAATACCTCAAAATGCTTACTGAAGTAGGATGTAAAAGTGATGTCCAAATGGAAAGATTATGATTATATTTAATGGACCTATGTATAAACTAATCCCTATCCATGTTGATCAATGCTACCTTGTCATCTTCATTAGCGATAGCATGGCTAAGTGCTTTTCTTACCCCCTGTGCACTGAACTCAGCTGATGGTCACTCTGCAAGTTGAGAATGATCTCTTTCCAATATTCTGCATCTCTCAAAATACTTCAAAATGCTTACCGAAGTAGGATGTAAAAGTGATGTCCAAATGGAAAGATTATGATTATATTTAATGGACCTATGTATAAACTAATCCCTATCCATGTTGATCAATGCTACCTTGTCATCTTCATTAGCGATAGCATGGCTAAGTGCTTTTCTTACCCCCTGTGCACTGAACTCAGCTGATGGTCACTCTGCAAGTTGAGAATGATCTCTTTCCAATACTGGTCCTGCTTTACTACCTGAACCCTGGAATGAAGTTTCTTAGCTTTCTGGATTCAGCTGCCTTTTTCACCATAGCTATGATTCAGTTCATTGGGTTGATTGGAGAATAGATAACATTTCATCTTCCACGACTGTCATTTCCTTTCACTCTCCACTCCCTCAGGAAAGTGAAAGTGAAAGTCATTCAGTCGTGTCTGACTCTTTGCAACCCCATGAACTATACAGTCCATGGAATTCTCCAGGACAGAATACTGGAGTGGGTAGCCTTTCCCTTCTCCAGGGGATCTTTCCGACCCAGGAACTGAGCTGGGGTCTCCTGCATTGCAGGCCGATTCTTTACCAACTGAGCTATCAGGGAAGCCCCAGGACCTGTGATCAAAATTCTTTTCCTTCAGAAAAACATAAGTAGTGATGACAAAAAGTTTAGTGAGTATAAGTACATATCAGATATTTGTCTAAGAGTTTTATGTGTCTTAAAGCATATTATTCTTATAATAATCACTTGGGGTAAGTAATATATACATATATATATGTAATGTATATGTATATTATTTTACAAATAACAAAAACAAGGCATCAGAGATGTTAGGGAGTTTCTCCAAAGTCTCAGTCTCAAAGTTAGTAAGTGGTTGGAGCTAAAATATAAACCTAGTTAGCTTGGCTTCAGGTTCTTTTTAATTAACTAATTATTGGAGTATAATTGCTTTACAATTTGTTAGCTTCAGCTACACAATGAAATGAATCACCTACATGTATACATATCCCCACCCTCTGGGACCTCCCTTCCACCCTCTCCACCCCTCCCCTCTAGGTCATCCCAGAGCAATGGGCTGAGCTCCCTGCACTTTATAGCAGGTTACTAACTCTACTGGGGCTTCCC